>CM049809.1:23591204-23694389 GCA_027422405.1 Ptychobarbus kaznakovi
TTACACACTTTGTTACCAGCCTTTTACACACTATCTACAAACCTCAATTATTCTTTATTCTGTGTTACTGAAATAATCAGCAAAAGTCTATTTATTCTGATTTAGTTTTTCAACCTTTTCACCTCTTCATCACTACTTTTTTTAAAGTTATAAAATCATTGTCTTATTGTTCTCAAATTTTTTAATTCATCCAGTTTTTTTAAATGCTTAACTTGTTTCTTGGCTATTGGAACATTAGAAAACATTAAGGGAATTAAAGTTATAAAGATGTTATTTTTGAATGTTCCCATTCGTTTTAAAATGTTTAAATAGTTTTTTTTTTTTTTCTTTTGTAGCTAACATTATGGGAAGCTTACTTTTGAGTGCTCTCCAAATTCTGACACATAAGTAGTAACATTAGACAAAAATGTTAGACAAATGTCCAAAAAAAACTTTCCATTAAAAAAGAGGTAGATATTAATTTTTTTATTGCTCTAACATTTTGAGAACATTACTAAAAATCAATAACGTCACTGGAAAATGTTTGTTCTTAATTTTGAGAGAACCTTGCCAGAACATTAGTCAATGTTCGGTTCTGAGAACATTCCCTGTTAGCTGGGTAGAGCCTCTTTCCATGCTGCTCTTTGCATTACACCATATGTGCTGTATTTTACTACACTATTAATATGGGATAAAATAGAAATGTAGCTTTCTGATGAGCCGTATGACTGTAAAACCGATGCAGAAATGATGGGGCCTCACAATGGGCCTCGCTCCATGCTTGCGCCGGCCCTGCATCCAACCATTAGATATGTATAAAATGAAAACACTGCTCATTAACACTGCTCATTCTTTCCAGCTGGCTATGCTTCTGTCCTGCAGTGTCTGGATTTGCCTGTACTCTCAAAGGAACAGTGTAAGCGTGCGTATAGTTCAACAATAACTCCTAATATGTTCTGCGCTGGATTCATGCAGGGAGGGAAAGACTCGTGTGAGGTAAGTCATTGATTTCTTCCTTTTTATGTGTTTGAAATTGACATACAAATGCACGTTTTTCCTTTTCATTTTCCAATTTTCTTCTCAGGGGGATTCTGGTGGCCCTGTAGTGTGCAGCGGGAAACTGAAAGGTGTTGTTTCCTTTGGCAACGGCTGTGCTAAACCAGACTTCCTGGGGTTTATGTTGAGGTGTGCCGCTACACTAGCTGGATCAACTACATCATAGCTAATAACTAACAGTTTATTCTGTCTGGTTGGTCCTTTACAAACTAATTTTCCTAAATATCTGTAATTAAGTCAAGTCCCTTTAAGGCAAGTCATCCAACTTTGAAATACCTCTCAGACAGCTATTTCAGATGCAAGTACAGCTCCTATCTATTTGGATGAGAAAACATCACATTCTATAGCAACCAGAGCTTCTAACAGCAGCTGCAGTGATGCAATGACTTTAGCAGTTAGTGATTGACTCTTTTATTTAGAAAGCGGGACTATTCATTTTCCTTTTCCATTTTCTTTTGCATTTTCTCTCATTCATAAGTAATTTGAGTGCACATCTGTGTATTTCTTAATCTTTGAATTAAATTCAGTTTGAAATAAGTATGTGTTTCTGTCTTTTATGTGTATGTTTTAAAGTTTTCTTTAACCATGGTTGCTCCCCACCCCTAACACAATGTTGCGACACCATCACCCTGGCATGGTACAATGAAGTACTCCATCATGTGAGTGTGCAATGTCACACACCTCAGAGTATTGACAACAGGGCCATCTGCTGGCTTGTAAAATTGACAAAACTGCCTGAAGTCTGTAAATTTAAAGGATGTTTAATGTAATGAAATGTTGGGTTTAAGTAATCCAGTTTGGGATATTGTGTCATCCACTCATGGATCAAATATAGACAAACACAACCATGGACTATTCTTCACCTAAAAAACATGGTTCTTTAAAGGTTCTTTACTTGTAGTACCGGTTCTATTTAGACCCCCTTTTGCTATTGTTTCTATTTTGTGTATGTTCATTGTCAATTATCATGTAGTAATGCATAAAGTTAATAACTAATATTAATGAAAATAAATTATTATTAAAAAGGCCCTTTATAATTGTATATGAAGGCTCTTCATATTAAAATTATAAAGCATTTTCAAGTCCAACCACTTGTAATTTCAACCTTTTTTTGGCTTACTAATTTCAGATGATTTAGAGAGCATGCAAATGTTACAAGCCCATAATGTTTGCAAAATAATAAAACGTAATGTTCCCTTAATGTTGTCTTTCATGTTCACTTCTCAGGGAGAAATAAAGCTTTTCAAACATTTAGAGAACTAGACATTTTGAACGTTCATAAAACATTGAATGTAACTTGTAAGTTACAGAAACGTAACTTATTGGGAACATTATCAAAAGGTTCTTAGAGTGTTTTTTATTAGGTTTTTTATCTCACACATGGTTAATAGATCACTTCAATTCTGAAAATAAAATAAAAAGTTTAAACACAACCACTGTGTTTATGAATTGTCCTTTATTTTGGATCAGTACAGTTCTCAATACAGCATGTTTTATTATATAACCACTCAATTCATATGGATTCATGGACATGGTAGTCAAGTTTTGGTTACCTGGACTATCAACGGAGGGACAGAAACATCTCATGTTTCATTAAAATATCTTAATATGTATTTTTAAGATTAAATAAAGTCTGGTCAGTTTGGATCAGAATTTTCATTTTTGGGAGAAGTATCACTTTAAGCATACATGGTAAGATTTTGCTAGTATGAATGGTTAGAAAGGTGCAGAACCAGTATGAGAAAAAAATTAATAAATAAAATAACATTATGGTGATACACTTGTGCCTGATAGAATTAAAAACAGCAATTCCAACAATTCCACCTAGAAAACAGTAGAGGGAAGCATTGAGCAGATCCAACGTGTCAAGCATCTTTAGGTTTGAGAGGTTCAAAACAGCTCCTTCTGGTGACTTTAAACAGACTCCTCTCCTCTTCTCTACCATTCTCTTGTAATCTCTGCTGCATGTAGCAGGTCAAACGGTGTGGAGATCAATCTGCATGGTTTGGCTCAAAACATTTGGCATGACTACATGAAGTCCAACATTTTTGTTTTGCTCTTTTAACAGTTTTGCATGAATGTCAGTGTAAAGCCAGTGTTAATTCCTCTCTTACTCGATTTCATAAAAGCCAAAGTTAAGATCTGAATGGCCATTTGAAGACCACATAAGTATTTTTTCTGCTGTTTCACTGATGAACTACTGGGCCTTAGCTTTAACCAGCTTAAGCAGTACTATTTGTGAGTGTCTCTGTACAAGGTCTGTCTCTGACCGGCTACTATTTCTGCTGGTGAAACTTCTCCAGGGTTAAACCCCTAATGCTACGGTAAGGAGCTTATCGTTTGCCTCTATCTCAGGCTCAATCCCTTTCTCCTAACTCTTAAGACTGCAGCCTGCAAGCACACACCTGATACAAACATCTTTTGAAAGGTATGTTTAAATAAATAGATTTTGCAGTATAGTGTAAATCTGGAAAATGTTATTATGAGTGTTTACAGGTGACTATGAAACAAAAGCATGTCCTTTTACTTCTCTGTTTAGAAAAATAGATTGAGTTAGGGACCGAGTTTATTTTTTGAATGCAGTCAAATATTGAACATTACTCTACTCTGGCAACATTAAAATATGTTTAATTGTTTAATTATTTAATTGTTCTTAAATTTCAATTGTTATTGAAAGATTAATTGATGAGCATTAATTGGCCTATGTATTTCCATTTACAAAACTAATTAGAATTTTGAGTATTTGTATTTAATTGTTTATTAGCTGGTGCACGGACTCAACATTTCGTTCAGAACACTTGGATGAAACACTGACACCAAGATATACTGAATGTTTTGTTTACCATTTTGTGCTCATTTTAGCAGCTACTTTTTGTCTGTATAATGCACAAAACATGGCAACATAAACATTTAAAAACCTGTGGTTTGACAAGGGACAATTTATGCATTTTCTGTTGAAACAGGACATTTGGTCAGGGCATATCAGAGAGTGTCTTTTTTCAAATAGTGTTGCATTCATGATTTGTGTAGTCTTTTAGTGTGTGTGGATTTTGGTTGTTGTGAATACACTTTTTCTCCTCCTCATGTGTTCAGGTCCAGCCTCAACCAGACGCAAAGGTGGCGAGGGACATTGTTGTTGTCGTGTGGCCGTGGAGTTGGAGGACAACCTCTGATGAATATTTATCTGAAGAATGAGCCCATCAACTACTGCTCCCTGTGCGTGGAGCTGGTATGTTATCCCACACTTTAGCTGCTTCAGGATCAGTTCAATAATGTGTATTTTAAGGCTTTAATCTCTCAGGGCATGATTTCTGTCCATCAAATCAGCCATCATTGTTTTAATTACATATTTAGCAAAAAAAAAAAAAGTTGTATTCAAACTGATAATATTTCATGAATACTTCTGAGTATATGTATAACAAAATACTCATTGAAATATCACCTTATACCACACACAGACCTCAACAATTTGAACATGAAACACAGCAATTATATTTTTTAGTATAGAACCAAACACATCCAGCGATCACAAGAGAGTAAATATTAACGTGATACCAAAATCAACAACAACAATGTAAATGAATATAAGAAGAGTATGATTTGCGACAGAAACACATACAATTTTCCCCAATTTAGGCCTATTTGGATATAAAAATGAATTTTGCAAACGTTTTGGATGGTTTTAAAAGTCATTGTTTGTTTTAAGAAAGTAACTCATTACTGCTGTTTAAAGATGTTCATTTTTCTCACCACATTTATGGAATGTAAATGCTCTTAATAGTCTTGATTTATTTGATCTGAACATTCAAATTTGTGAGATTTATCCACCTGGACAGTTTTGAGGTTAAATTATTATCATAATTATTTGATTAGATTTGTTCCCTGTCTTTTCATTTAATAATACTGATCTTTGAATTTATTTTATGTTGGAATTTTTGTGTTGTTGTTGTTGTTAATAGGGGATTTATGAATGTTAATTAATTTTAAAAATTATAGTAACTTGCTCTTTTTTGTTTTGAAAGTAAATCTCGAAACAAATAGTTGTTTATTTTTTATTGTTATTTATGTCGTCTTTAAGAATTGTATACTGTTAAATTGTCACTTATACATTTTAAAAACGGTTACCCCGTCTAACGCTGATACTTTTATCCTGTTGATTTAATGGCTCAGAGTTTTGTCTCAGAGGTGTCAGATACTGCAAACATGGGGCGTTTCTCAAACGGAAGGCTGCATCCTCCGTAAGTCTCTTTTGTAGGCTGCATACGTCATAAAGAAGATCTTATTTTAGAATATTAACAGTTATAAATTTGAACATTATACTTAGTTAAGTGTAAATTGCTGTAATATGCTTTTGACTCGCAAATGTAATGATCGGTTAACTGAAATAAACGTGCGCAGCCTTCAAATGCGCCCTCCGGAGGATGCAGCTCCGTTTGAGAAACGGCCACATCCTCCTGTCATCACTGACACAGAACACGTGTGTGAAGTGCTTTATCTGTGAGCTTTCTGAAAACACATTTAGCCCCTTAGAGAACAGCACTCTTACTTAGTAGCCCACTTGCTTGTATTTGTTTTGTAGTCACAAAAGTAACCAATGAAATACTAATCAATTTACAAACAGATATACGAAGTTACATCAAACTTGGAACTAATAGTTTAAATGATACAAATATGATGGAAATAAAATTAAGCTAAAGGATTTAGAAAGAGAGATTTTAAAGAGTGAATATAAATCGGATATAAATGTGATTTTGGGCTTCAGCCAGTGTGCTCCAGAAATAAATGCGATGCTGATGGTGGTGATGTGTCACGTGACCCTCGCGCTGACGTCAGAGCATCATCAGCTGTGCAGAGTGACTGCGCTGTATCAGTCTCGGCTCATAATAAAGAGTATATTTATTGACATATCCGTCATCCATCTGTGTTTTCTTAAAGATGGCTTGTCAGGCGCTAGCGAAGGGTGAAACCATCCAAACGCTGAAAGTGGAGTCTGAGACTTTGAAAGTCAAACTAGAAGAGGAGAGAGCTAAACTACACGACGTCGAGCGTGAGTAAAACACTCAGCGGCTGTGTCAAAACCCAGCGAGCTGCCTAGCTAGACTGCATTCATGGACATCAGCTAATGCGCGGGATGCCCAAAAAATGCCGTGTATTTAGGCTGCTAGATTTGAAATACAGCAATATCTGCCAAACACCAGCTAAATGTTAAGACATTGTTGTATTTCTTCTATGTCCATATGATCTAGTATCCTTAAAATCATGTAGACAATTTAATATATTACGAGGACCGAGATATAAATCTTTACTTGGAGATTTAAGTTTAAATATAACCTTTGCATTTTGGTAACTGCGATTCAGGCCTGTATGCTAGTAATGTAACATTTGAGATATTCTGAACCGTTTTAAAAAGGGCATGAATTTTCGGAACTATTGTCCTGTATTATAGAACATTGTGGCAGAAGTCATGAAAAAACATATCTTATAGGATCCCATACAAAGTCTGCATATTAAAAAAAAAAATACAAAATGTTGTAAAAAATACATTTCTGCAGTACTATGCTGGCACCCAACATGTTTTTTTGTTGTTGTTGTTGTTGTTTTTTAATAGTGGTTTCATGGTTGTTTTGTCATGTTTGGAATGGACTGTCTGTGTTTTGTATTTTATGTTTATGTCTGTACTTATTTAAATTGCTGTTCATAACAGTTTTTTTAGATAGTATGATGCTGGTAAATCTTATTATGTTTCAGTTGTAAACTATTCCAAACATTCTGTTTAAAAATCCTTCATACAACAAAACAGAAAAATTTGAAAATTTGAACAATATTTTAATCTCCAAATTGATTAGTGTTAGTATTATGCACTTGGAATATGCTTGCACTGATTAATAAAAAAAAATTCAACAACAAAAATAAAAGTTCCCAAATAAGTAGAAAACAAATATGTGATGATTAATTAAAATGAGCAAATTCAAAGTTTTGTTTTTCTTGCAAACTCAACCAATGACATTATGCTCTGCCAGTTGAACTACAGGAGCACTCAATATGATCTCCGTGTTTGTCCAGGGGAACAAAGGGTTATTGGCCTGTATTCATAAAATCACAGTATGATGTTATTGTTTTACTAAGATTTCTGTAGACTGATTTGTTTTGTTCCTTCAACAGTTTAAAATAAGGAACTACAATGCGGATTGTATTTATAAAGGATGTGAGAATATATTATAACACGTTTTTTGAATGTCATCTGTGCACCAAGACAACAATACTCACCATACAAAATGCAACAGTGGTGATAATACTATTTTTAGATAAAAAAAACAAAACTAAACAATACAACAGTGTAATTTATTCATGCTGCAATGCATGCTGGATGCCATCAAAGTACAATTGTATTTTTCATTTGTATTTTGTTTGTTTACAGTAATACAAGTATTGTATCTTGCTGATGCTAAGATGAGTTGTAGGAAACATGCTGCTTCAGGTTGTCATGCGGTTCGGTTTTTTTCTGACTTCAGTGCATCAAGTGGCTGAGAGGATAGAAGCTCTGGGTCAATTTGTCATGAAGACCAGGAGAACCTAAAAGGACATGGAAATAAAGTGCTGTGCATGGACTGGTGCCGGGACAATAGAAGAATCGTCAGCTCCTCTCAGGTAACACGACGTATCATCACGGTACCTAACCACTGTTGGAATGTGTAGACATGTTGTTTTTTTGTTAATGTGATCTGTTGTCTGGAAGAGTTAGAAGCTGCAGTATATCAGTTATTCACAATCTTTATTATACTTAATGAATGACGCCTTTGTGTTCCTTCACAACATGGCAAAAAGTCACTCTCCAAAACCTTCACCCTCTCTGTTCCTCTCTGGTGGAATGAGCTGCCAATCTCCTCCTGAACTGGGGAGACAATCACATCTTTAAAAGCAGTTGAAAACACATTATTCCTCAAGCACTTAAACACCCCGCATTCCTAATCCGCACCCCCCCCCCCCCCATCCCTTCTCTATATTTCTTCTCTAGCTTGCATATAATCTACTTGTCTAATAAACATGTCATTGAGTATTACGAATATTGTTGGCCCTTTGATGAATTGCTTTATTCCTCATCTTTTGTAAGTCACTTTATATAGAAATGTCTGCTAAATGTCTGAGACTGACTAATGTCTGACTTTCATAAAAAAACAAAATTACTTAAATGTTGAATCTCTCCTATAGGATGGAAAAGTCATTGTGTGGGATGCGTATACAACCAATAAGGTAAATCTTTCTATCTGTGTCACACAGTATTCTAGGGTGATGTTTTGCAGTGCTAGAGCTGTTCAAAATAATAATCTGCATGTTTTATAGTTGTAATGCACTCTAATGGAAACCCAGGGTATTAGAGCCAAACTAATCTGGCAGCAATATAAACACACACATTAACACATCAGACATGCTGAATATGTTTCTTGTGTATACAGAAGCATTGAAATACTCAAACATATGTGTACATAGTATTTTTTGTGTTGTTTTAATAACCAGAACGACCAGACACAGAAAGAGTTTCTTTCCCAAGCAATCCATCTCATGAACACTTGACATTAAACGTGGAACACACAACACTATTATACATTATTTATTCACCACACATACTTATTTTTTTCTTTTCAAATTTGCACATGTCAGACCTGTACACACATAATTGTCTGTATTGTTTATTGTGTTTTTTTGCTTTTTTTGTACATTGCCTATTTGTATATGATGTTTTATTATCTGTGTCTTGTCCTGTTGCTGTCATTCTGTTGCACTGTGGCGCTTCTGTCACTATAACACATTCCTCGTATGTGTAAACATACCTGGCCAATAAAGCTCATTCTCATTCTGATAACCTTCATTCTCATTGCATGTTTTTGATACATGGGTTTAATAACATCTATGGAGAAAAGCAGTTAAAGCAGTTTTTCTATTTGTGTATGTGGTTTGTTGAAATGAAAATGAAAAAGAACAGAAACTTAATTTTAGTCATTAATTAGACATATTTGCACCTGCAGTGCAGTTAGTTTAGTTGTTTCCCGTAAACCCAAATCTTGATCAGTCATTCATTCATTCTTCATTTTCATGTATATTATACATATGGTCATTTAATTAGAATATGCATTAAAAAGTTGCATTATTTCAGGAATTCCAGTCACTATGTGAAACTTGTATAATGTGTGCTTAATTCCACACAGGTGATATATTTCAAGTGTTTATTTTTTTAATTTTGATGAGTTTAAGTGACAAGTAATGAAACCCAAATTTCAGTATCTCAAAAAATTAGAATATTAGTTAAGACCAATACAAAGAAAGGATTTTAGAATCTTGGGCCAATGAAATGTGCAATGAACATGAAAGTATGAGCATGTACAAACTCAATATTTATGTTGGGGCTCCTTTTGCCTGAAATTACTGCAGCAATGCGTCGTGGCATTCAGTTCGGTTTGGAAAAAAAATCAGTCTGTGGCACTGCTCAGGTGTATGAGAGCCAGGTTGCGAGATAGTGGCCTTCAGCTTTCTGCAATTGTTGGGTCTGGCATATGCATCTTCCCTCTTCACAATACCCCATAGATTTTGTGTATGGTGTTGTGTGTGTGTGCGAGTTGTGTGTGTGTTGTGTGTGGGTACCATGTGTCCTTGTGTGTGTGTGTACTGTGTTAGCTGTGGCAGTGTGTGTGTGTGCCATGTGTGTTGGTGTGTGTGTGTGTGTATGTCCATAAAGTGTGGTCAGCTGAGGAAGTGTGAAGTGCTGTAAAACTTCCTGGTTACGTGTGTGTTGACCTTGGACCTCAGGAAAACACAGTGGACCAACACCAGCAGATGACATGGCACCCCAAAACATCACTGACTGTGGAACTTTACACTGGACTCAAGCAAGTGATTCTGTGCCTATCCTCTCTTCCTCCAGACTCTGGGACCTGATTTCCAAAGGAAATGCAATTTACTTAATCAGAGAACATAACTTTGGACCACTCAGCCGCAGTCCAGTCCTTGTCTTTAGCCCGGCGAGACGCTTCTGACACTGTCTGTTGTTCAAGAGTGGGCTTGACCACAAGGAATTGCGACAGTGTGAAACCCATGTTTCTTGCTTACGTCTGTGCGTAGTGGTTCTTGAAGCATGACTCCAGCTGCAGTCCACTCTTTGTGAATCTCCCCACATTTTTTTTTAATGGGTTTTGTTTCACAATCCTGTCAGGGTGTGGTTATCCTATTGCTTGTACACTTTTTTGTACCACATTGTTTTCCTTCCCTTGCCTCTCTATTAATGTGCTTGGACATAGAGCTCTGTGAACAGCCAGCCAAGGAACCTTTTGTGTCTTGCCCTCCTTGTGCAAGTGTCAATGGTCGTCTTTGGACAACTGTCAAGTCAGCATGTCTTCCCCATGATTGTGTAGCCTAGAACTAGATGAGAGAGACCATTTAAAAGGCCTTTGCAGATGTTTTGAGTTATTAGCTGATTAGAGGTGTGCACCAGGTGTCTTCAATATTGAACTTTTCACAATATTCTAATTTTCTGAGTACTGAATTTGGGGGTGTTTTCATTAGTTGGTCATTTAATCATCAAAATAAAAGAATAAAGCTTGAAATATATCAGTCTGTGGGAATGAATGTATACTGTATTATACAAGTTTCACTTTTGAATGGAATTAGTGAAATAAATCAACTTTTTGATGATATTCTAATTATATGACCAGCACCTGTATATATAAAAAATTAAATGATTTTTTTTTGCGATGTGCATTATACAGGAGCATGCAGTCACTATGCCCTGCACCTGGGTCATGGCTTGTGCTTATGCCCCTTCTGGCTGTGCTGTGGCTTGTGGGTAAGTATCATGAGAGAGTCATAAGCGTTATTAGTAGTAGTAGTAAGTTTCATAATTTCATAGGTCACTGCTGAACTTAACTTCAGAGACTAGCTGTTATTTTATTTACGATATATGTCTACCGGTCATAGATAGTAATGCAATCCATATATGAGTCAAAATAAAATGTAATATTTGTTGTGCATTTCTGCAAAATGTTAACATTTGTCTGTGTCTTTAATTCAGTGGTTTGGATAATAAATGCTCCGTCTATCCTCTTTCTTTGGATAAAAATGAGAACTTGGCATCTAAAAAGAAATCTGTGGCCATGCACACCAACTCAAAAGAGAGGTGAAATATGTCTTCTGCAGCTTCACCAACTCTTGACATTTTTGCAGGTGATTTATGTGTGTGTGTGCACTTATTTATGTGGTTTATGAGGATACACATTTGTATATGCACATGGAGTTGACATGGTTTACAAGGAGAAGGTGGTTTATGAGGTCTTTTTCAGTAACCCCATGATTCAAAAGCTTATAAATCATAACAGAATTAGTTTTTTGAGAAAGTAAATAGGCACAGCTCTCCTTGTAAGGGGTAAATTTAGGTGTTGTAGGGTTTTGTTTTAAGGTGATTAAAATATGGTTGTACAGATAAAAACCATTACGCCTATGGAGGTCCTTGTTAACCATAAAAAAACTGTGTGTGCTGTGTGTGTGTGTGTGTGTGTGTGTGTGTGTGTGTGTTGTGTGTGTGTGTGTGGTGTGTGTGTGTGTGTGTGGTGTGTGGTGTGTTGTGTGTGTGTGTGTGGTGTTGTGTGTGTGTGTGTGTGTGTGTGTTGTGTGTGTGTGTGTGTTGTGTGTGTGTGTGTGTGTGTGTGTGTGTTGCAGATTCTGACATCAAGTGGTGATGGGACATGTGCATTATGGGATGTCGAGAGTGGGCAGCTGCTGCAGAGTTTCCATGGTCACTCAGCTGATGTTCTTTCATTGAACCTCGCACCCTCTGAAACAGGAAACACCTTTGTATCAGGGGTCAGATCCTCAAAACACCATCAACGCATATACTGTTTTACACACACATCCCAACCCCCACTCACATAACACACGTGAGAGTACTATCATTACAGAAGAATCAGTGAAATGCTCATTTCAGTTTATAAAGATGAAAGAAAGCACTGGAAATAAATTATCATTTCTAACTGGCCATCATTAACATTATAAGACATGTGGATTGATTTTACATGTTAGGATGATGTTAAGTCACAATGTCAGTTTGGGTAATGTATAGCTATTTTCACCCTGTTGTGTGTGAGTGTTGTTCCCCCGGTCTCTAAAGTGCTGTGTGTGTGTGTTTCAGGGCTGTGATAAGAAGGCTAATGTGTGGGACATGCGCTCGGGACAGAATGTTCAGTCTTTTGAAACGCATGAGTCTGACATCAACAGTGTGAAGTGAGTTACCCGCCGCCTGTCACTTTCTGATAATGCTCTTAAGCTATGTTCGCATCACTGTACTTTTCCCTCACTGCATAACATTGTGAACAGCAAAAATCATATTGAATCTGATATTTTCAAATCTGATCTTGGACACTTTATTATGTGGTAATGAATCTGAGAAATATTAGATTTTGTAAACAATCTGACTTCAGTGTAAACAGTCGGCTTTTCTCATAATTGCTTATTTGACACAGAAGGACAACAAAAGCAGCCATTGGTGTGATGTTGAGTTATTATATAGTAGAGTAGTAGTTTTATAGCATTTATATACATATTAATATATAGATTGTATACTGTACTGTATATATACACTACTGGTCAAAAGTTTGGAATAGGCCAGTCGAATCAATTAATCACAATTAATTGCATCCAAAATAAAAGTTTGTGTTTACACAATTTATGTATGTGTACTGTGTATATTTATATGTATATATACAGTATATATAGACTGAATGGTTCTTTGTGGAACCAAAAATGGTTCCTCTATGGCATCACTGTGAAGAACCTTTTGAAGCACCTTTATTTTTAAGAGTGTTGGCCAAAAGTGACAGTAAAGAAAATGTTCTAAAATATTTAATTTTTCAAATAAATGCTGTTCATTGAACAAAAAACAACAGCAAAAACATTTATTTTTCAACAATAAAAATAATAATGTGAGTGCAAAGACTGTTGGAATACTGCATATAAGTGACAAACACACGTGTATTATTATAAGTGTAAGACTGTGAGGGAAAAGTTATTATTTAACTATTCAGATTTGTATTATGTTCAGTGTTTGGTGCATTACTCTACCAGTGTCTTTAGATACAGTATGTGGACATCCAAGAAATGTAACCATATGCGTATTGAATGTTTAAATTAAAACCGTGGGCTCTACTTGGCCTCTGCTGCTATAACAGCTTCCACTCATCTGTGAATGTAGATGTTGCATCATGCCTGTGGGGATTTACTTCCACACAGAGCATCAACAAGGTCAGGCACTGATGTTGGAAGATGAGTTTTGACTTGCTGTTGCCATTTCAATTCACACCAAAGGTGTTCCAATTGGGTTCATTTCTGGGTTTTATGCAAACCTGTTCTTCCACATCAGATTCAGTGAAGCATTTCTAAATGAGATAAATCTTTTAGGGGTGCAGTCAGTGTCATGCTAAAACAAGAAGTGTCCCAATTATACCTAAATTGCCTATATTTGGAGATTGTAAGCCTGTATGCTTTATTTTATGTACTTTTTACCAATGTTCAAAGCTGAAATAGACAAACCTGTTTATTGATGCCTTGAACCTGGTGCTACATAATTTGGGCCATGTATGCACAGCATGTACTTCAATGATAAAATGATGATAAAAAGACCAATCTCACAAACCAAAAAACTTGTAGGAAAGAGTTAGAATTGGGAATCTGTAGTGTGAATATTGGTGTTGTCTGTGTGTTTTAAAGGGATAGTTCACTCAAAAATGAAAACATTTTCCAAACCTGTAAGACCTTCATTCATCTTCGGAACACAAATTGAGATATTATTAATGAAATCGGAGAGCTTCCTGACCCTGCACAGACAGCGACGTAACTGAAACATTCAAGGCCCAGAAAGGTAGTAAGGACATTGTTAAAAACGTCCTTATGACATCAGTGTTTCAGGGTCAGAAAGCTCTCGGATTTAAAATTCAGATAAAAATAACATATCTTAATTTGTGTTCCGAAGATGAACAAAGGTCTTACGGGTTTGGAATACCATGAGGGTGAATAATTAATTATATAATTTTAAGGTGAACTATCCCTTTAATTGTCTATAGAAATTGTAACTTTTTATATGAATGCAGGTATTACCCTAGCGGAGATGCTTTTGCAACTGGATCTGATGATGCTACGGTAAGTTTTTCTACATTACAACACACCAGTTACCCATATTACTTCAAAACAATCAATTGGCTTCTCAAAGATTACAAATGATTGACAGAAAGATTCACAATCAAAAGTGTAAAACCTGTTACCCTGTGTCCACTGATTAATACTCCACCTCCAAACATACACAAACTCACCCTCTTGAGTCAGATTGAGATGAATAGCTTGATAATTGGTTTAGTTAATTATGCACAATGATCTTTTGATGACTTGATGTTTTAATAATGTTGGTTTAGAGATACTTAGTTGACTGATTATATGTGAGAGTGTATTAGAATAGATGTTTGTGTGTTTAGGATTTAGTAAGTTTGCTGTTGTTATATTCCAGGTACAGGTCCGTGTAATGTGTCCTTGTTTTCAAATCAAATCATGTCACCTGTTAGTCAGCCAATGATCGACTCTGTAAGTTCACACAGATCTCACTGTGAACTTTCGTGTTGTTTCAGTGTCGTCTGTATGACCTGCGAGCTGACCGTGAGGTTGCTATCTACTCCAAAGAGAGTATCATATTTGGAGCCTCTAGTGTGGACTTTTCCCTTAGTGGTAAGAAGCAGTGTTCATTTTGGCAGGCATTTTTGATTTAGTCTTAGTCTTAGTCTTGAGATGAAAATGATTAATAGTCTTAGTCACATTTTAGTCATTTGAGTCTTTCATAATTTTAGTCGATGAAAATTCATTGCATTTCAGTCAATTTTTAGTCATACTTTTAGTCAATCTGCGGTTACCAACATTTATTTTGGTAGCTATTTTATGTCTTCAAACAAAAATAGTCATAATTTGTTCTCTCGTTAGAGACCAAATCAATTAAGCTTATGAGAAATTTGAATCAAGGATTAAATTAGGAAAAACTGGAATACATTTTTATTTTTTTGGTAGAGATATACAAATTAAACTATTTTTTTCAGATACAGTAGGTTTACTTCACACGTACACATTTATTTAACATCTTTTGTTGGTTAACTTAACAGTGATGACAGATATGAATTTAATTAGAGTGCGTGTGTGCCGTCCGTCCGTCCGTCCGTCCATCCGTCCGTCTGTCTATATTTGATTCCGCCTTCACTAACTTTACGTTAATCGACAACGAATTGCGACTGAGGCCATTGTTTCAGATTGCTAGTTCGTGTTTTGGTAGCCTATCCGTCCACTGCGGCTGCTATAGTAACACTAGATATGCAAACGCCCCTCGTCTGATTGTAATCCAATGACAGAGATGCACATAATGAAAGACAAGACAGTTAATTTACCCTATAAGAATGTATTTTGAATGCCAGGTAACGTTAGTCCTCAAATGACATTCTAGTCCCGTCTCGTCTTGTTAACGAAGACGCGACATAAATTTCGTCATAATTTTGTCATAATATATTATTTTTAGCTCGTTAACGGCTCCTCTTAGTCACAGAAAAAAGATTTGTTGACAAATATTTTTAGTCGTCGTCTTCCTCGACGAAATTAACACTGGTAAGAAGGCGGACACAGGCCCTTAAAGCAGAGTGCGAAAAATGAGCCTGCATATGAATAAATGTTATAATTTATCAAAAATCATTCATTCACCCTCATACCATTCCAATTTTCTTTGTTTTTTCACTGAACACAAAAGGAGAATATCCCAGGTGTTATTTTTTATACTTTGAAACTGAATGAAGAATGTACTATAAAAGCACCAGCCTCAAAAGTATCATAAATTCACTCAATATGTCTGCTATATTTCAAGCCTGTATGACATCTTTGTGACAACAGACCAAAATTTAAGAATACTCTTTATTTTGATGGTCCCCATTAGAGATTCTGTTGACTGCAAGTACCTTTGAAACTACATGTCAACTTACTCGTATTATAGTATTAGTAGGGTGTTATCATCTTTGGGCTACTAGAATAAGCTGATGTGTACTTGCAAAGTTACTTATGGTCAACAGAGTGTATAAAGGGACCATCATAATAAAGTGTTACCAAATATACTCATTATTCACTGAAAATCTGTACATCAGCTGCTTAACATCAACACCAATTTACATCAACTCTCACGTCTCAACTGAGTGATAGTACCTTCACATATGACACATTATAAGGATAGTTGCCCCAAAATCTAAATATTGTCATAATTTACTCAACCTCTTTCAAGCCTGTATTACTTTGTTTCTTTCTGTGGAACACAAAAGAATATGAAAATTCAATGAAAGTTAATGGGGGTCTCTTATTGTTTTGGACCCCACTGACCTTTCATTGTATAGGCAAAAACAGTTGAAACATTCTTTAAAATATCTGTGTAAATATCTACAGAAAAAAGAAAGTCATACAAGAAGTTATGCATGATAAACATCCCTTCAAAAACCTGTCATGCCAGATTTGATATCAAACATCCATCTTTTTAGACTGTATCATCATTAATGTCAAACTTGATGCGACATGTTTTGCGCGTCATATCTGAATGTGTAAGAATGACATTTGAGGACTGTGATTTGTTTTTATTTACTAATTTAATTTTGATCTAATTCTCACACAGACTTATACAACGAATGAAGCCTAACTGATTAGTTTATGTGCTTTTTGAAGCTTAAAATCCAGTTTATTTTAATTTTATTCCAAAGAGCTAGATTTCTCACTTTATGTTTTAATGGAATAAAGTCACACTGGTTTGAAGCAGCATGAGGGTGAGCAAATGATGACAGCATTTTAATTGTTTGGTAAATGATTTCTTGAACTGGGCTTCGGTTATCATGTTGCTCTGACATCTCACTTACATGTGATACACTGACTCTCATACACTGCTCTAAGTTTTTACTAGGGCTTTTTATAAGTGCACTGACTATACAGTGCGCTTAAGTCCTTATTTTAGTACACAGGACACATGGTTAATACTGATGGATATCTGCTCTAATAAAACTCAGGGTTTCCAAGGAATGTAACTCAACAGAGTCAAATGAGTGAACAGGCAATTACCTCAGCTGTGACACCCACACTTGCTAGGATAGCGTGTATCTAACATGTGTCTCATTAGGGAATGTAGACTTATGACAGTTATATTGCTCAAGAAGAGTATAAAGATGTACTGTAGTCTTCAAAAGCAGATAACACGCAGAAGTTATAATAGAAGGCTTGAACATGAGATTGTCATCATTTACTCATCCTCATGTTGTTCCAACCCTGTATGACTTTTGTGGAACCCAAAAGGAGAAGTTTAGCAGAATATTTTTTTCCATGCAATAAAAGGGAATTTACAGTGGCAAGCTAAAATATATTTAAACAATGTCCATAGAAGTACCACAAATACCCAAGCTGTAAGAACCTGCATCTTCAATCTAGCTTGATTAAAAATAACATTTTAAATGTCTGTGGATTTATACTGAACAATATTTGACTATATATGAAATTAAATACACAAAAGACAAAAAAGACAGTTCATATTCTGTAATATTTCCACTGCACTGACACTATAGAATGAGAGCAAAACGTGAGCTGGATAGCGACACTATTTTTCCCTATACTGCTGCTTTACAGCTGAATCAAATTTGTTTAGGAATTGATGAAACGTTCACTGTTGTTGAACTCTGAACTTTGAAACATTGACAGTTATTGAACTGAAATAAATCAACATTGAACTGTCTTGAGCTAAATAATTGCCTTCTGTAGAGCTGACTTTAACTCATTTCATAATTGATGAACTTTACACTGTTATTGAACTGAACTAAACGAACGTTGATCTAACTTGATCAGCTCTATTGACTACAGAGCTGCTTTAATTGAATTGAGTTTGCTTCATAACTGATACATTTTGCAACATTGCTATTGAGCTAAATTGAATCAGCATTAAACTACTTGAGACAGTATTATCTTCTGTAGGAGCTGAAATTGGATTGAATTTTATATTCCTGTTCATTCACGTGAAGCTGCTTTGAAAATCTGTATTGTATAAAGTAAATGTGACTTGACTTAATATTATACTAAACAACAATATTTTTTCCTTGTTTCCTATACTGTTTTTTCCACAGGCCGATTGCTGTTTGCAGGATATAATGACCACACCATTAACGTCTGGGATGTCCTGAAAGGTACCAGAGTGGCGATCCTCTTTGGCCATGAAAATCGGGTCAGCACCGTCAGAGTGTCCCCTGATGGGACCTCGTTCTGCTCAGGATCATGGGACAACACTTTGCGGGTGAGTGTCTGCTTCGGGTCCTCTGGGGAAAGTGACTTACGTAATATATTGTATAGCATGCTTTTGCTCTTTACTGGCATCAGGTACTATAGGTGGTAGGGACTGGCAGCGGTTTTAGGTGTTTTACACCATCCTGTGATGTCATTTCCGTTGAGAGCAGTAGGGGAATTACGCAACATAGGTTATAGTTTCCCTGTGGTCTTTTCTGTCTAACCTTCATAAGCTGTAACGAATAGAAACTTCTTTGTTCCTCTTTTGTGACTTAGCATACGCTGTGGTGATCATCTTGGTTTGTACTGAACTATTTTATCTCCTAATTTGATCTCATTTCTTTGTTGCAGATCTGGGCTTGAAGAGTTCTCCTGCACCAGTGTGAGAAGATATTTGTGCTTTGGCTTCTCAATATCACAGCACACAGTGGGGCTGCTCTAGAGATGCTGATTTGTTTATTATATTAGCACAATTAGATGTCACTTTTCCTTGGCTTCTCAGCAAATATATATATATATATATATATATATATAAATATATATATATATATATATATATATATATATATATATATATATATATATAAAACAATATACAAAATACACTATTTGAAAAGGATGACTGTTCAAGAATTAGTTTGTAAAATATTTTTTTAAATTAAAAACGTGAATGTTTTAATATAATTATCTATTCTTTTGTAGGTATATTTTATGGTAATGATTTAAAGAGAATTGATTTCAGTAGGCTTACTTGTACATTTGGTCTAGATCAAATACGAATATATCTAGAAATCTGAAATGTAATTCAATTCAAGTTTATTTGTATAGAGGTTTTTTATGATACAAATTGTTGCAAAGCAGCTTTACAGGAAATTAAGTTTCTACAATATATTTAGTAGTAGCTTATCCGTGGTGACTATGTCAGGTTGATGTACACATTTACTTTCATGAATGAGTTTTGTTTGCACTAGAATTTCAAAAAATATATATAGATTAGTGTTTAAAGTACTTTTTTCATATCATGTATAAAATAATCAACATTTAATAATCACAGTTAGCTGATTGATTTGTTTGTCCACATCAGTATTGTTAGCAGTTTCCTGAAAATATATGTTTACTATTGTTTGGTGTTTATAAGTGTTAAATATTGACACTGTATTCAGGAGCATTAAAAGTATTTTCCTGTTTTTGTGTTTGTTTGTGTGTTTGAGTCTTTATATATACTGTGTGAAATAACGAGTTAAATACTGAAATGTGAACACACACACACAAAAAAAATTCATTAAAATAAACAATTTGTCAAAAAATAATTGGAAAATCTTCAAATGTGAGTTATACCAAAGTCTCTTTAAGAGTATTCTATAGAGATTTTTTAATTAAGGTATATAATTATTTGGGAGTCGATGATAACATTTTACATCTATATGGTAAGCCTATAGTGTCCTAATACTGAAAACAGAAAATCATTGTGGATCTGAAATATTGAATGGAAAGTTTTTATTATTATTATTATTATGCCTAAAACAACATATACAGAACAATACAGCAGACAATATAAAGCCAGGGAAATAAAGGAGAAAAAAACAAAGTAAATATTGAATGGAAAGAACAATGCGAAAGGAAATCGTGATGACGTGAGAGGCGCGGCTCATAAAGGGAGGCGTGTTTTAATAGATAAAGCGTGTGCAATAGGGTCGCGTCAGTGACGGAGCGTCTCCTATGAGATCTGACTGCTGTTTGCGTAACTGTCGGTGGAGAGCGCAGTCTGACATCGCTGGGAGGGTGAGCTGCTTTATTATTTCCACTTTTATTGAGAGAAATGCTAAATTACACTATAAAATGCCTTTCAGAATCAGACTTAATTTACATGTATTGAGAAAAACGTATATTACAAACCCGTTCTGTTGGCTCCCTTCTTTGTGTGCTCGTGCGCAATGGCGCAGCCGGCTTTGTGTTTCAGTGTTGCGTGCGCCGTCTTTCATTTCTCAATGCTGTGTGTTTATCAAATTCAGCTTATTCATATGAATGCTGTGTTAATACTAGTGGCAAAAGTGACGAAAGCAGGTTTACGGGGGACATAGTTGAATCTGAACGTATTTTCTTCATATAAGGCCTGAAAGCAGACATACAGCAGCTGACTATAACAGCCGTTATTATGAATCGTTTATCCATTTATGAACTGATCTGCGTTCTGTTAATGCTGCATACACACATGCTTGAATTGACCTGTGTAATGCCTGTACAACTGAAATGAAACGACAGTTATTAGTAAAACTGTGGTAAATAGGTTTTAGCCATAACTAACATCTCAAGAAATGATACAAAATGAAAACATTATGAATTCTTGTTACTCTGAGTGATAAGTACAATATACATAGTACATACTACACCGTGTTAATTGTGATTTGACCGCAAGATTCAAGATTTGTATTCATCACATACACAATTATACAGAATATAACCAGCAGTGAAATGTAAGTCAGGTCTGCTCCATGGACCGTGCAATTATATGTAACACAAACACAAGAAAATATACATAAATATAGGTATGAAAAAAAATGAAGTAAAGAATAAAATGTGCAGGACAGTATACTGTAGACTTAATAATATAAGCAGGAATGTGCAAGAAGAATGTGCAAACAGGTTGTACAGGGTATAAACATAGCAGCTATACGGAGGGTGGAGAATAGTGAATATATTACTGCTTATTAAATGGAGTCATGTTGATGTTATGAGACCGAGTCTGAGTTTAGGAGCCTGATGGCCTGAGGGAAGAAGCTCCTCCTAAGTCTCTCAGTTTTTGCCATCATGCTACGGAAAAGCTTGCCAGATGGCAGTAAAATGAAGAGACCGTTACCAGGGGGATTTTACCAGGTGAACAGACACCGCAGTGACAATAGCTGCAGTAACTATAATATTTTGATAGAAATTGTGTTTACCATGGTGTTTACATCAAACCATTAAAGGGGTAGTTGACAAATAACATGGCAAAAAATATAATTAATTAAAAAAATAAGGCTATAATTTACAACTTTAATATTTTTGATGTCATTTCATATAATTGATTTAAATACTGTAGAGTGACAAATTAATGTTAAACATGCACATATTCCCTAGTCTCATAACTAAGATTTAATTATTGGTCAATTATTGGACACCCTGCAGGACATTGCCAATCATAAATACTTGTTTGATGTTCATGTCCAAGTGGTGGACATGTGATAAACAACATTTTAATATAATAAAAAACCTGTCTAATGTATTATGACCCTGATTGTTTTTATTTTATTTATTTTTTAGAAAATGTCCTGTTGGTTGAGGGAACAGACTTTGTTGCTGGCAGAAGATTACATCAGCTTCTGCAGCGGGATCCAACAGACGCCTCCCAGCGAGTCAGCAGAGGCCATGAGATACCTGGCCAAAGAGATGGAGCAGCAGCACAGAACCAAATTCCGATCCCTCTCCCAGGAGTTCCTGGACACCTGCGGATCAGATCCCAGCAAGTGTCTGCAGAGCGTCATGAGGGAACTGGTGGGAGATGGGAAACTGAACTGGGGGAGGGTGGTCTCCATCTTTACTTTCACTGGAGTGCTGGCCAGTGAGCTCCTGTCCAGAGGAGAGAATTCCCAGTGCTCCCAGAGACTGGCCGAGAGCATCGCTGACTACCTTGGAGGGGAAAAAGAGGACTGGCTGGTGGAAAACGGAGGCTGGGTAAGCTTTAGCTGTGTAGACTGGGGCAGGGGCCTTTATGCTGGTAAACGATGGTTTTAAAGCCATAATATTTTTGTTTGTGCAGTAGAGCGTTGACGTGTAGTAGGAAGACCCGGTGTAGTTGTCAAGTTTCAACTTTTAGCGAGGAGTTTTGCAGTGATCTGCTGGTCTAGTTTTTGGAGTAGTGCAGTGTATACCTTATTGTGGCTGCCCTGTTTTTGTCAATTAGAGAGTGACACAAGCCAAAGAATCCTGGGAATGCTTGTGGGAAAGCAGAACTGCTCTTTAAAACAGGCTCTCAAATGTCTCACCAATGGGTTTTTCTGTGTGGGCGTCAGTTCTTCAGACTCCCAGGCACTGACCTATGAAAGCAATACTTGTTCCAACTTTAAATACCCTCAATAACCCCAGGATATGTTGTTTTTTTATGCAGACTGATATCTGATGTAGTTACACGCATGATTCTGAGGAACATGTTAGTCAACACAGTCAAATGCAAATGGTTTAGCGGTAGGGTGGTTTAGCACATGAATATTCATGTCTAATGAATGCGTTTTCTATGGCTTAAAAAAAGACCACTCAAAGTTTTTCTTTTGCAATTTTTCTGTGGGCAAAAAGGCCCATTGATTATTGTCAGTAGTGTAGCAGTTCAAGGAGCACAGTCACTTTCGAATCAAGCACATTTCTTTTGGTTAAAGTGGCAAATTTTGATGACCAAAAATGTTTGCCCTCACACAAAATTCTTGATTGTGTGGATTCCTATTGAAATGACTGGATTTTGCTTGTGAAAATTTACCAAACAATGGTACATTTGACCCCAACTTTGTCTGCAAATTCTCAGATATATCAATTATATATCTCAGATATATATAGGGACCAATCTGTAAAGCTTTAACAAGGTGCCATAAAAGTAGTATGTACAACTTTTGTTCATCGTATTTCAGGTCATATGAAATCATTAATATACAAGAACTAATAGTGTTTGCCATTTAGACGTGCCATAATTGAATGCAGAGGAATAAGCTTTGGCAGAGAGGAAGATTTTATGCATGTAACAACTTCAATGTCAGTCTGTTCCTCACAGAAAGCTTTTGTATGACCTCAGAAGACTTGGAGTATCATGCACAAGTCATATGGAGTACATTCTTCCACTTTTGTTCTATGGAAAAGAGTACCTTCTGCACTTCTTCTTTTTGTGTTCCGCTATAGAAAGTCACATTTGGAATGTCATGCGGGCGAGTAAATAATGACGTAAAGGATGAGCCAGCCTCAAAACCAGTTCCATGTTGGTATAATCTACTCTTTGTAAATGTCACTAGTGGTGTCATAGTGAAGTCTTAAAATCATAAAGCTGCTGGCTTAATCTCTTAAGACCCTGGGGCCTCAAAATGAGGACATTATATTTTAGTGAATTTCGCTGAGACTATACTTGCCACAGTTTTAAATCTGTCCTGTACAGAGCACATTCAGGGCTTTTCAGAGATACCAAATGATTGGATGTTTCACCATAACCACTCCCTCTCCTCGGTCTTCAAAAATGTCTGAAATTAACTTTAGTTATGGAAATATGATAATATTTTGTAATTATCATTTAAATCTGGCTAATTTTTAAACTGTGTCATAAATCAACCTCTCAGGAAAATGTTATGAGGTTTCAAATCAAAATATGACTTTCTGTTACGAAACAGGACATTGATTTCATACATGTCCTCATATGAGGACATCGGGACTAAAAGCATGTTTATTACGGGTTTTGGGGAAAAAAATTATTTAGTCATTTAGCAGACGCTTTTATCCAAAGCGACTTACAAATGAGGACATTATAGAAGCAATCAAAACCAACAAAAGAGCAACAACATGCAAGTGCTATTACAAGTCCTGGTTAGCCTAACGCAGTACACGTAGGAAGGTTTTCTTTTTTTCTTTTTTTTTTACGAAAACGAGTATATAAAATATAGAAAAATGAAACCTAGTGTTAGTTTTACAAGAAAAGCTAGCAGTTAGAGAATAAATATGCAATTGATAGAGGGTCAAATGTGTGTTTTTTTAAATAAAAAGAAGACCGATAAAATTAGAATAGAGAGTGCTAGAGTTAGAGGGTCAAATAAAGATGGAAGAGATGTGTTTTTAGCCGTTTCTTGAAGATGGGTAAGGATTCAGCTGCTCGGATTGAGTTAGGCAGGTCATTCCACCAGATGGGAACAGTTAATGAAAAAGTCCATGAAAGGGATTTTGTGCCTCTTTGGGATGGTACAGTAATGCGTCGTTCACTTGCAGAACGCAAGCTTCTAGAGGGCATATAAGTCTGAAGTAATGAATTTAGGTAAATGGGTGCAGAGCCAGAGGTGGTTCTGTAGGCAAACATAATGCCTTGAATTTAATGCGAGCAGCTATTGGTAGCCAGTGCAAATTGATGAACAGAGGTGTGACGTGCGTTCTTTTCGGCTCATTAAAGATTAATCTTGCAGCAGCGTTTTGGATTAATTGTAGAGGTTTGATGGAACTGGCTGGAAGACCTGCCAAGAGAGCATTGCAATAGTCAAGTCTGGACAGAGCAAGAGCCTGAACAAGGAGTTGTGTTGCATGTTCCGAGAGAAAGGGCCTAATATAAGAATTATATTTCAGTATTCTATGAAATATTGTATATTATTATGAAAATCTTGTCAATTATTACTCTTCTTTTTTCGTTACATGTTGCCCCAAAAACACATTAATATGCAAATTAGATTTATTTTATAGATGCATTGTATATAATGAGAACCCGTTTATGACCATTTTACATAGACGTAGTTGAGGAAAAAAAAAATATTGACACTAGCATAAGTCCATTGTTTTTGCCTATGCATGTTCTTTCATGTCTTGTTATTTATTTTTTAAAGAAATTGAGTCCCAATGTCCTCTAACAAGGACATAGCATAACTTATGAATGAAATATATCTATATATTTTTTTACATTATTCTAAATGCTGTAAACAATTTAAAGACATGAGAAACTTTTTTTCTAAAACTTTTTTCTCGGGCCTTAAGAGGTTAAGGAAAACGGCAGCTTGTATTTGCATGAATGAAGAGTTTGAGAGGCCTGGTGCAGTCCTTTCTGTCTCTCTTCCCTATTTTCTCTTTCTCTTTTGTTTGGCAGCTGTTGAAAGCAGAGCCGAAGGCCACTCAGCCATTTAGTCTATTGTGTTTACCATACGGTTGATCTCAGAGTTTGTGCAGCATATGAATGTGAGCTAGTGCACCTGGACTCGCTCTGACCAGTACAGCAGGTGTCTGTCTGAAGACAGCTGCTCTGCCCGGCTCATCAATTCTTCTGCTGTTTGTTCGGGTCCTTAAGCAGTTACAAACAGCAGTTACGTACGCCTGTGCTTTTGCCTTCTGCTTCTGAAACGGTCATATCTACATTTAACCCTTGAAATATCAGTTAGCTTCTGAAACTGGCACACTACATCAAAGAAAGACCAGAGTAGAGCCCAAAGTAATGTCCGAATAGAGGGGTGAACACTGAGGAGGAAACTGTCTAAATGGTGTTGCAGGCTAGATTCGAACCTGTATTTCTCACATGAGCACTAAAACTTCAAGTAAGCTAAAAGTGCATGGATTGGATTGTCAGAAACATTCGACCAAAACAAACAATATATGCTGTTTTGTTAGGCAACTCACTAGATTTTGAAACTGTGAAAATGTATCAAATATGTGTATTATCCACTACTCTCAGTGCTGAGGATTATTTAATTTGAAATATTGTTAAAAATGTATGTGCCGCTCCTCGTGAGAGCAGGGTTGTGTAATACTCTCATATGTTCATAGTGAGTAAGTAGGCTGTGCTGTTATGTAATATCTCCACATGTTGTTGATATTTTAGCTACTTTGTCTAATTAGGTCCAAAATACTGATCTAACTGTATCATATGGGCGTGGGAAGCAAAATGTGAATCTCATCCTGATCTGTTCTTTCTCTTGTAGGAGGGTTTCTGCAGGTTTTTCCACAACGCAAGACAGCTGAACCAAGAGTCCTCGATGAAGACGGCACTGTTTGCTGCAGCAGGAGTGGGTTTAGCTGGTCTAACCTTTCTCTTAGTACGCTAATGATTTTAGGTTTTCTCGCTCTCACACCTGCTTTGTTTTCAAAAGTCAAAACAGTTCTGGTCTTCAGATTCTTTGCACATCTCTTTCCATGTCCACGCCTGTAATTACAGCAAACAGTCATTCATGTTGATTGTACACTCTTCACATGGCCTTCAGGAGAAAAGGGTGGAAGTTCTAATTCTTTGCATATCTAACATGGTGCTTTTTATTTTATAGTTGCTTTTGTCACTTGTTCCTGTGTAAATCATGTTAGTTTAGATAGTATTTACAGTTTGTGAAAATGACACCACAGTTTATTGTTTGTAAAGTTCCTTTCATTCTGAAAACAAAACGCCCACCGATCGCAGTTGTCAGAAACCACTGTAACGCATTACAGACAAAATGCATATATTTTGTAATGACCGAGCAATTCTCTTTGTTAGACCACTTTTGCCTTGACAAGTGGTTTACATATGATCCTTTACACCTTTAGTATGTCTCTCAGTTTCATCCTGGAAGTCATTTGTTTTAAAGGTGCTAGCTTGTTTGCTTCCAAACTCATTTCTGTGATATTTTGCCCATTGTAAGTTTACTTTGTAAATTTATTTATTTACCTATTAAGATCAAATTATTACTATTTAGGCAATTCCCAACAATTGACAAAACATTATATTTTTGCATTTTTATTTATTAACTTCTTAATAAAATAATTTTACTTCGAAACTATTTTGTTTTGTACTTAAGTGTCTGTGTTGTATGTCAATTATATAAATAAGAGATTGTTTATTTCTGATTGCTTCTCTAATATGTTAGTGACCACATGTCTTGTTGTGTCCTGAAATTTCAGAGCACGTTTCATTTTGCAACGCAAGTATTTGTTGCATAATTGCTACAAAGGCCCTGAGATTCTCAGTGTCTACTTGGGTGCATAGACTAGTAGTGCACGTAAAGCATACAGGAATGGCACATTATTGGGCTACAAAGGGGCCTTTTGAAACCTAAAATGCTAAATGCAGTTAGATTTTACAAACATGCATAATGATGGTCAAATTTCATTTTCTTGGAGGTGTTACCAGAAAGCAGGGTTAACTTTGTGTCATATAAACCCCAAAATGTGGGTTGATTTAACCTAAATCTTTCTTGCTGTTATCAGTTCCAAAAACACATCTGTATGTTCAAATTTTCTCAAAGCACCCTGTTCCGCTTTTGCGGTGTTAACGCACCTTGCGGTTCCAAACTTGTAACTTGAAACAATGCATTTGTTACAATATTACGACTAGATGATTAGCAACAGACAGCCAGTTGCGTACCTTATATTCACATGCTTTCGACAATCAGAGAAACACTGTTGTACTGTATGAACATCTTAATATTTGAGGGGAAAATGTCAATTGGAGTTAAGAGAGGCTGTTTTATTGCTATCTGTATCGTCCAAAATTCCTTTCAGAGAAAATTTAATAGCACTTGGAAATATGCAATGCTAGAGCATTCATGTAAATAGGACACATGCTGTGTTCTTTTAGTTAATAACACACACTGCAAATAAGAGCGTTAACCGAGGGTCTTGGGAATGTTGAGTCTGAAACGTCTAATGTATAAATACCCAGGAGTAGTTGTTATAACCAGGTAAAGTGTGAAGCAAGATAACCTGGGATACCATTTACCTGGGGTTTAGAATAACACAGGCTTAACTATTTCAAATGTGAAAAATCATTAGCATTTGAAGGATGCAGCCCCTGGGAAACAACTATAGATGATTTAATTTCAGACACAGCCGAGCCACCACCGAAATGGAAATGTTGAATACATCTGAAGTAAGCTATCCCTGAAAACTCTGGAGCAGTTTATGTTCAGAGAATGAGTTGCTATGGCTAATTGCATACCCTGAAACTTACCTCAGTTTCTGGAACTGAAAGATGAGGTTATCCGTTTACCTATCTGTAAACTTGCCCAGGTATGTGGCATAACCTACTTTCTGGAATTCCCCCCAGGTCAACACTTGTTTACATTGTTTAAAGCTTGCTACCAGATTCATGGTACCTGAATAGTTAATGTCTCCCTCTTTGAGTACTAAGGTAAAAAGTTAAAATGCAATGCATTGGTCAAGCATTTGAATACTTCAGTGGGTTTTGTGCGTGCTTTGGACTTTGAAAAAAATCTCCTCATAAACTCAAACAAATATCTTCCACATAAGAGAAACTGGATATCATTCTGCTGACTATCATATTTCCAAACATGTTGTGCACACATGCTGAGAGAGTCTAATTCTGAGGAGTCTTTAGCGTACCAGCTGCAATCATACACAAAATGTTCTGGAAGAGAAGCCAGATGTGAGACAGACTGGAAGAATGCAGCATTCCAGTGGAAAAAGTGATTGCTCAGCTTGCTCGGGAGTCTTGATAGAGTTCTCAGTAAAGTTCAGATCAACCTAGTCTTAGATGTTTCTCCTTAACTTTATTAGCATTAAAGAGCCAAAAAATGTATGTGGATGTCAGATTATTTAGTCTTTGGAATAACTAAACATTTGAAAATAAATGTTTGAGTTCATATTGAGATCTATATTGCTTTGAATTGTAGACTTTGCTATCTTGGAAAGCCAGAGCAGAGATAAGACCTTACTGACATTTCTTCTGAAAGAGATTCATTTGAGAATACTTGAGTTCTTGTTCTTCAGAAGACGCATCTGGGAAGCAGGAGACTTACACAAACATCTCCATTTGCTCTCCACATGATCTCTAGATCAGGGGGAACATAATCTCATACAAGGTTGTTCAGTCAATGTCGGGAACATTGAGAGCTCATGGTGTGCAGAAATGTATCTGCGAACAGAGCAATACACTGACTACAATCATGCAGTGCCATTGTTACAGCCAAGATTACATGTTTTCCTTTCTGTTTCTGCTCTTTTATATCCATCCATCCGTCCAGTACATCTGACTCAGCAGGACATTCCAGCTGTTCCATTTACCAAATGCTGACAATGCTACAAAATAGAAACACAGAAACAAATGTTCTCTAACACTGAATAACACAAGACCAAGAGTCATAGAAACTGTCATGTGATCGAAGATCATTTCTGAAATGTGTGTATTTCCAAATATCTGCAGTACTCCGACTCTGCCACAAGGAAAACTACTCAGAGCTTGACATATCCCTATGTCTGTTTTTATAAATCTGAACGTTGGCATGGATTTCAGCGTATACATAGGCCTACTCTAAGATCAGATCTGTGCATACACACGTTTAACAAATGTAGAAGAGCCCTAGGGTTGGCTTCTTTCAGTTCATGTATTCGATTGATGTGGCCACATCCCACAGACTTGGAATGGCAAGAAAGGGAATCGAGTGAATTGCAATGCAAAGGAATTTTTGATCTTAGTCGTTTTGCTGCAAACATATATGAAAATTAACTTTAATTTGTAGTATGCGGTATGGAAATATGTGGAATTTTGAACAATGGGTCTAGAAATACCTGAGATTGTAGTTGTATGAGCATATTTATAGCTAATGGATTTAGAAAATGTAATTTATTATTTTATTATTTTATAATTATATTCTGCTCAAGGCATCCTCAATTAATTTCTAAATAGCAAACAGTCCTATCTAGAATATGTACGATAACTGAATGACTGTCTGTGTCTGTATTTACACAGCTTTACATTATCTCATAGTTTGCATCGATGGACAGAATTTGTCAGTGCTTTGCATGTGCTCTTCCGATTTAGCCTTCATCCCCCACTCACAGATCTGATGTGGGAACGAGAACAAGGATGTATTTTCTTCATTCACAGCTGGTCTAGACTTTTTACGTTCCTCTTTGTCTCTGTGGGTCATGTCTGCATTTGCTTAAAGTTTCATCTAAGCTAACACACTGATCTTCATCTTGAATCCAAGACTCTATATAGTTATGCAATTTCTACCAGCATACTGGAACAAATACAAAGCTAATACATTTGCAGACAGCATGGACAACAAATACATATTTTTTGCACATGGTCTTCACATGCTTTCTCCCTAATCATAACATTTGCCTTTATTCAGTTTCTTTTTCATCTTTTCCCATTCATGCTTAAAATCATAACATCAGTTTTCTCTTTGAAGTCATTCCACAGATACCTGCATCAAAGTTATCTTTGAGTTGTGTGTTGAGTTGGCCCTGAAAACACGCTAGTTTCTGTGTGAGGTATAAAAGACAGAGAAAGTGGTATGAACTGCTATTGCTTCTCTGCATTCTGAGTCTATTCTGGTAATTCAAACCCATACTCACTTCACCCAGAGGAAAGTTATATTGCTCAGAGTATGCTTTTGAAAATGAAAAGCAGATGAGACAAAATGAGTCAGGTGTTGACATACAGCTGGAGAACTCTTGTCCTGCAGAATTTCCGCTCCAACCCCAATCAAACACAGCTGAACCAGGTAATCAAGGTTTTCAGGATTACTTGATGATTACAGGCAGTTGTGTTGGAACTGAAGTCTGCAGGACAGTAGCTCTTCAGGAGCATGGTTGGAGGTCCCTGACACACAGAGTATGGAGATGTACAATAAATCTGGATAGAAGTTTAGATCATTTGATCATTTTTGGGTGAACTATTCCTTGAAGGGGAACACGAACCCTCTAATAATCTTATATGACCAACCTGTCTCCCCCAATATTTGACAACCTTTATGCTGCACTCCATTACACAGAACTTTGTTTGTCGTTAGGATGACAATACATGTAAATTTACATTTCAGGCTGGTCTGCTTCAGTCATTTAACAGCACTCATCAATGTCACAATGACTGAGATGACCAATCAAATCAAAGAAGGTGGGTTTGCCTGTTTGGGGTAATAACGTTTAATTTCCCACAACCTCTGTAGTTTCATTTAGCCACTTGTTCGCAACCACATTTTTCAAGACAAATAGAAGCTTTAAAAAAACTGCAAGGGAAAAATCAAACTTGAGCTTGTGTTAAACACAGACATTGTTTCAGATGTTTAATCCAAAAAAAATAAAACGTTGAAGCAAACTTGTTTTAGTGTTTTGGCTTCATCCCGGCAGCACTCAATGCAAACACAATGCTACAGTTTTAATAGTGCAAGAATGCGAGCATGCAGGGTAAAACGTAAGTAGCTAAACACATAATATTAGACAACTGTTATGATAGAAATGTGTTAAATGACCTACAGTGATATTCAGTGATGCAAACTACTCAGCTATTTTTGTAAAATGTCTCCCTTTCAATTCGAGAGTAGGCTATCATTCATGATGTTACTCATGTAATTCATAACTGAATGTTGCGCGACAAGAAACATCAATAGATCAGTTTTTGGCATATGCATATTAAGAGTGTGCACTGTGCATATTTCAAAATAAAAACATTATTCGCAAAAAAGTTCAGGTTAATTGCTTCGCAGTAGATTGTAGTTCTTATACTGTTTTATAAAATCACATAGACTTACATTATAAGACACTCTTTTGACTTGGGCCATCAGGCATGCAGCCACCTAGCAACCACACAGTAATGAACTCAAATTTTCATATTCCATTAGTAAATATAAAATGTTCATGCAAATGTTGATCAAATACATCACACAGTGTAAGACTAGCTGTGCTAGACCAAGTGTTTCTCAACCACATTCCTGTAGCCCCCCAAGACATGCAGTTTTGGGGGAAATGCGGTTGAGACCGCTGTGCTAGACTAAATAGAATTGAGTATTTCTCGTATCAGCCTGCAGAGCTGACAGATGCAGAACATCTGAGCTGAATTCGACGGTTTTGGTCTCGCACCCATGTGCTATGTAGACAGTTCAGTTCTGAGAATTCATTAAAAACGCTGAGCTGTATCCTGTTCGTGTGCTGCTTCTGACATCACAGACGTGGCTTGTCTCACCCTTTCCTCAAAGATAAGTCCACGCTAACACTTAGAACACGCAACACTTAACACTAACAAAAAGTATACCTCAGACCATGATGAAGGCTCTGAAATAAATGTTTTCAAACATAATTAATAATGGTTTTGCTACTTCTTCCTATGTCCTTTTCAGTTGTAAGTGTTAAAGCAGCGTGCAGCAGCATGCATATGTGGCTGTCCTCTATTTAAAGGGTGTTTAATTATAGAACTTCAGGAAAGAACCAGAAGTACTGAAAATGAGCTGGAACAATATGAACTTGGCCCGTCCCTGGATCATGGGGCTTTATCATCCAGACAGGCTGGTGGTCTTATCAGTTTTTATGGAACGCTGGGTGGGCCCTTATCCTGACCGACATTCCTGTTGTATTTCTGTAAGAAGAACAATCTTAAAGATCTCGTTTGGACTTGAGAGGCCAAGAAGCTGGAGACATGAGAGAGAACTGAAGTCATGTGGGCACAGAGGCAGCGTGAGAATCTGTTCTTAGCGGTCAAATTGCAAAAACCTGAGACCATAGTAGGACATTTTCTGAGTAGACCTAGCAGTATTCTTGTAAATGTGCAGCAAAATATTACTGGGATGTTCTAAAAACAATGGGTTCAGTTCCGTATTTCTTAAAATTATAAAGCACCCATATAGGCAACCTATGCCAGAAACCCTGTACTGAAACATTGATAAAAAATGAATTTGCTTTATAAAATAATTACAATTAAATGTGTGACTTTAATATTTGTATTATGTAGTAACTGTTTTAAAATGCATAGCTGTGCTATATGCAAAGTGTAATATTATTATGAAAATATTTTAAGATATATATTTGATTACTTCTTATGATTGAAGTGTCATCAAACTCAGCACAATGGATGAAGCTAATTTATTAGCAGACTAATATGCATCACCTGCTTTAAAGATAACAGATAATATAATTATAATAAATAAATATTTGTATCAAAATGTCATTCATTCATTCATTTTTAACATTCATTCATTTTTTGGCCAAAATACCAATATAATATATATATATACACATTTTTTTTTACTCATTCATTCGTTAATTAATTCATTAATTCATTCATTATTTTGGCCAAAATAGCCATTACTAGCATTATTACTAGCATTACTACTAAAAGTATTGTCATTGTCTTAAATAATTGTGAAAAATAATATTTTTGCAGTTATTTTTAAATATTGTCCAATAATTTGATGTCTGCTAAATATATTGCTGTTAAATCACAAATCTTAAAATGTTTTTCAGACAATTTCTCAGATGGCTTGTCAATTTAGAATCACTCTATTATCCTAGATGTTTTGGTGAACATTATTCTCGTTTAATTTCATGATCTGGTTATATCTGTGACAAACTATTTTTAACTTTTACTAACTGCTACTCATCTGGAGGCATCTGTCACGTTCCACAGAACTGTGAAAAGCAGCATGACTCCTAACATGGCAAATTTCTCTTTAGTATTCCTTTAAAAATTAAACAGTAAAAAGAGTGTCGATCTGTACATTGTACCTGTCTGGGACACTCTGTCCGCCTCATTAAAGGTGTTTCAAGCTACAGTGTCATGTTGCCTTTTCCTGGCCTCTACTGATCTCTGTGTCAATCATTCACTGTCCAAAGGCCGGAGGCTGTAACAGTGATAGCGTAGCACGCTTCATCCGCTGATCTTTATCCCGCACTGAAATGATAGCCAGATATGAGGGATCTGATAAGCATTTGCTTCTTGTGCTCATTCCCCTGGAAAAACTGTTGTGCATGTGTTCAATCAGCAGAGGTGAGATGTCACACACCTATGGCTTTTTGCGGCCCACAGTTGAGCCTTTTGGCTACCAAAGAGCCGCTGCGTGATTAATACGAGTTTTAGTAAACACACAACATTAATAATGACAAAAGTCATTGGAATTTAGCATTAGCATGTTGCTAAGCTGTAATAATGTAAGCAACACTCAACATTTATTTACTTCATCTATTATTTTTGATCACAAAGTCTGTGACAATGCATTCACTTTCTCCAGAGAATGGAAATGATATTGCCCTTAATGTGGCCAAAATAAGGTGTCTTTGAAAGCAAGGTAACCCTTTGGTGTGAAAATGCTGCCTGTGTTTTGGAATAGAGTCCTTGTGTTTATTTCATACACCAAGTGATTCATTGGGGGATGGTTAAACATTCATTGACCTCATTCACGTTATTACAGACAACAGATGCTGCTTTATCAAAGAGGTGGGGGGATGCTGCACTTTCCTTGTTTTTGTATGTTTGGGCACTGAGGACACTGATCCTGAGGTTATTAGTGGCATTGCTAAAGTTTTAAGCTGCTCAGATGACCAATACTCTTTTAACTCCAACATAAACTGTCATGTGGCTTCTTAAACTAAATAAACAAGAAAACAAAAACAATACAAGAAGACAAAATAATACCTTTTACATTTTGGGATCAGTAAGATTTGTAATGTTTTTTAAAGAAGTTTCAAATATGGTTCTCAAGGCTGAATTTATTTGATCAAAACACAGAATAATCAGCACTATTGTGAATTATTACAATTTAAAATAATGGTTTACTATTTTAATATTATAGTCGTCAGTGTAACAAGATCCTTCAGAAAACATTCTAAAATGCTAATTTATTATTATTGTTGGAAACAGCTGCTTATTTTGTATTTTATTATTATTTTTTTTTTTTGGAACGTGATTTCTTTAGGATTATATGATTAACAGTTAAAAATAACAGCATTTTTCAAAATATATATCTTAATATACACTACTATTAAAAAATGTGGGGTATGTTTTTTTTTTTTTTTTAAAGAAATTACTACTTTTATTCATCAAGGATGTGTTAAACTGATAAAAAGTGATAGAGATTGTTGACTCATATTGTAACAAAAGATTTCTAAAAACTGTTCTTTTTAACTTTTTATTCATCAAATGTGTCACAGGTTCCCAAAAGTATTAAGCAGCACAACTGTTTCCAATAATCATAATAAATCAGCATATTAGAATGATTTCTAAAGGATGACACGGAAGACTGGAGAAATGGCTGTTGAAAATCTCAATCACATGAATATAAATTACATTTTAAAGTATATTAAAATAGAACATCTTTATTTTAAATTGCAATACTATTTCACAATATTAATGTTCGATATTAATGTTTTACTGTATTTTTGTTGACAGATCAAATGCAGCCTTGATGAGCAAAAGAGACTTCTTTAAACATTCATAATTTACTGATCCCAAACTTTTGAATATATATATATATATATATATATATATATATATATATATGGTTTTTCACTCAACATTATATTTAAAGTTGGATCTGCTAAATACAAGGCAGAAAGATTAAAGCAATAAGCCCCAAGAAGCCATGGTTAACAGTGAATTTATAACAGCTAAGGAACGTTGTTACCCCCTTCACTGTGAACTACAGCTCCGAGGGGCTTTTTGCTTTAATAAAACAGTTATTCCATATATGTAGTAAGGTTTCACAAAATAAAACAGAGCAAATAAAATGTAATGATTTTAATACAAACATTATTCTTCCGTCAAACAATGTAGTTCCTCAGAAACGGTTGTGGTTGAAATCATAGATAGGGAAGATCTATAAAAAATAAAATTGTCTTGAATTTAATATAAATATAGAATTAGTATTGAAGTCATAATAAATTTGGCAGTTATGGACAAGACGCATATAGTCATTCCTCAGAAAACTATGCAAAGAGTAATGTTGAGTTCCAGACCAGAGGAGGGGCGCACAATGTGTTTCTTACTCATTGTGTGTGTGTGTGTGTGTGTGCGTGCGTGTGTTGCGTGCGTGTGTGTGTGTGTGTGTGTGTGTGTGTGTGTGTGTGTGTGTGTGTGTGTGTGTGTGTGAAGGGCTGTTCCAACAAAACACTTCTAAAACAAAGGCGCTAAGTGTTGCTAATTCTACAAGAATCCATAGGGAACATCAGTGACCATGAGTAACCATGAATAGAGTATTGTTGATAATTAGTATTGTGTCTAAGGAAATTAAGGACAGCAAGCCTTCATTTAGCCCAGTAACGTCACAAAGTGTTCCTGTTTATGTCTATTTCCTGAAGATATACATCTAAACAGCTGGCCTTCATAATTTGCAGTCCTCCTGTTCATGAAGTTGTTTGTCTTTAGGATTACAGAGATTATTAAAATGGGGAAATTCCCAGATTTCCATAAAGCCTTCCTTCACAGCTTCAATGAAAGGCTGGAGGTTAAAATCTAGACTATCAGCAGTTTCTGCAGTAGCTGGAAACCAAAAGCATGTTTTAAGAGACGTGTAGTCAGCTGTCTTACAGGTAACTGGGGTTACTGGGAGGCAATCGTCTTTAGTGCTGGGAAAGGGAGGCTCCAGACAAACATTGAACCCTGATATTACAACAAGCCCTGGCAGGACGATCTTTTATGACATCACTTGTGTTCCGCCCAATGAGCTCACTGGGCCAGCTGATCATGTTTTCCAGCTGTGAACAACATAAGAACCTGTGGAAACTGCCTGACAACATCTGTGACACAAAAAACGTGATTCTCAGAAGATGTTATTAACGGAACTACCCTCCCCCACAGCAAACAACATGAGCGAGGAATACGTCTGGTAAATAGCTCACCAAAAGTGAAAATTATTCTCTGAATTGCCTTCTGTAGAGCTGCTGAACTGAATTTTGTTTTAGAATTGATTAACAGTGCAACAAATGACACTCTTATTGAACTGAAGCAATTTCATAATGGATTAATTTTGCAATGACTTTCCTGTTTATTTCTGTAAAGCTGCTTTGAAACTATCTGTATTGCATAAAGCACTATATAAATACATGTGACTTTTCAAAACTGTATTTTCTGTGGAAAACAAAAAGAGAAACTTAGGATAATGTTCATGTTGCTCTTTTCAATACCATGAAAGCATAGAAAACATAATATGTCGAAAAAGCAAAACCCTTCAAACTTAACAGTAGTCTATTATGAGTTGTGCACTGTATTCCTGAGGCTAAATTTGACACAAATATATGTATGGTTTTCTGAAAATAATATTAACATTTTGCCATGTTCCTCACACAAATATATTGTATGAATTCTAAAGACTTCAAATAGAGCCCAAGTTGTACGGGCAACTTCTACAATACATTGGTGATGCCTTTATAGTGCTTCATGTACGTTTTGGACTCTGAAAGCCCCATTCACTCTCATGGAACAGAGCAGCAGTAAATGACGACGTGATGAATTTGAACTATTTTAAATGATACATGCGGTAACAATGTCAAACAGTTCAGAATGTTCAAAGACCAGACTAAATGTCCCCACCCTCGCATCCCGGAACAAGAGAACACAAATCATACATGTTATTCATTTAAATTTGGCCGTGGGTGTGTAGTGCCGCTAGAATCCGGAATGAGATTGCGTCATGTTTGATTTGCCGTGAGACAGGTGTTTTCCTATCTGAGGGTTATTTCCATGATAGTCCATTGATGTTAAGAGACGAGATCTGATCTGTCTGATCCTCACAATACAGATGGTATGGGCCAACTACACTTCAGCACACTGTTTCTCTGTCCTACCTTTGTTCCTCTCGATCTTTCTGTTTCTGCTCTGTTTATTCTTAATTTTCTTCAAGAACATCACTCTGTAATTTTTGATACATGCACACATGTGCATTCTGTAGTTGTAGAAATAGATTCTTAATCATTTCATTATTTTTCCTTGTGTTGCGTTCCACAAAATGAGAACAGCACCAAAAAAGTTCTTGTCTTGTTGACCCAGAAAATGTTTGGATACTTTTGGAAATATACAATCACGCTATCAAACTAAGTGTCATCAGAACACTGGAATATTTCACTAATGCCACTTTTCAGAGGCATTTGAGACTTTATTTCAGGCGGCGTTTTGTCATTTGTCAACACAGTCTCATAATTCGTGACTGTTTTACATTTTAGCAAACCGGTGGCTAATTAATATAAAATTGCATCTCACTATTGTTCCCATGATGGATATGTTTAAGGCTAGACCTTCATGCTCACTTATTTTTCAAAATGTGTGTTTTTCCTATTATTTACAATAGTTTATGTAAGAAATTACCACATTAACAGCTACTTTTTTTTGTGAGATTGGGTTTGTTCCCCTCAAGTTCCCACACGTGTCCTGGCAGAGTTAACTACCATTAAACATTAACATGATCCACTAACTAGAAAGTGTCCAAATACAGAATGAGAGTCCAAACAGCTCTTAAAACATCACAATAATCCACAAGTAATCCACACGACACCAGTCCATCAATATACATGTCTTGTAAAGAGAAAAGCTGCATGTTTGAAAGAAACTCAATTTATCATGAAGACGTTTTAACTTTAATTCATGGCTTCTGAAACAAACTTATCTACATCTGAAATATGGGAATGTATGAGAAGGAAATCAAGTCAGCCGACCTGCTATATGTAGCTGATTCTAAACGAACTCGTCTTCGAGATGAACGTATTCTAACACATTTTTGGTCAATAAAATGTCAACACAAAAATACATATTTGACCATTAATTTTTTGACATTATAGGGGAAGCCGAGCTTCCTTTGCAGTCTTAAAGAAATCCCCACTGATCTGAATGGCCTGAGGATGATTCCATTTTAAGCTAAGCTATTCCTTTAAATGTAGAACTTAACCATATCACTTCTATTTGTAATTGTATTTTATTTTGGCCAATTTGATTATTCTTAACCTCTGTGTTATGTGTATGCTGTCTCTTTTACATTTATGAGAGATTTTAACAACATACAGTATAAACATTTGCATCCTCATGGGTTCTATGGATGGATAGATCATGCTAATTTTATTAAAGACATATTAGATCAAGGATGATCACCCATGCATTCGATGAATGAAACTAAGGACTGCTTGCAATAGCTGTTACATCCCAGAATTCATTGTGTTTTGCTGACATCTTCAGACCAGGCAGTTCCTATTGGCTGACGGCAGCTACTGTCATTCCCTGAATTCCTCACTAGAGGGCACAAAACCTTCATTTATAATAAAGGCTACAACACAGACGTAAAATATATATATATATATATATATATATAATGTGATATAATGATGTAATAGTCTTTGTCTATAGGAAAAGCCCAGACTACTGTGTGAATGTGGAAAATGGCACAAACCATGACGTATTTAGACACATACACATGGCATTTAGCACATACAGGAGCTGTGTGATTGCGTGTGATTGGTGTGAAGGTCTCTGTCACAGTCTGTGTCATTAATGAAAGCTCAGAGGCTCTGTTTTAGACACGTTTAACACTCACTGACTCTGTGGAAGAGCTGGTCCCATGTGTTTGAGAATGTTGTTGTACTAAACATAGCTCCTCCTGCCCTTACATGTTAAGGAAAGTGAGTTGATTTACTCGTGCCGGTAACTGAGCGTGAATGACTGAGAGCATGACACATTTCTATCTGTCAGCTCATACTGATATTAATATCCACACATCAGCACTGCGGGAGCTTTCTTCTGATTCAAATTGAGTGCAAATTCAGAATAATCATGATGAAGTAGAGATACTTTTTTTTAAGATATAGTGCCAAACAATATCCTGATCAGGTGCTAAAATGTAGTTTATTTTACTACATTATCCTGCTTATGCATGCCCACTTATTGTACTTATTGTATTAATATAAAGAATATGGAGAAAAAGAAACTAGCACAGCTTTGTAGAAAATATATCAACATTGGGTCATTTATATCTGACAACAAACTGCAGCTATTGGCCAATCACTAAAAATAGTATATGTAATATTTTAAAATAAAAAGCGAATTGATTAAAGGTGAAACAAGGAAGGGACCTCACCTGAAACACGATCGCTCGAGTGAAGTTAGCATTCTGAATAACGTTAGCTGTGTTTGCTAAGGTGACTTTTCACAGCAGCTGAGGTGTGTGAATGTGAGTTTGTCACCTCTCTGTGTATTCATACGGACCACACACACATGAGATTCTCTGGTTATGTTCAGTATGCTCCACACTTGTCTTAGTATTCTGCAACACTATTTGATACACATGCAGTATGCAAAGCATATGAACGGAATATACAAATGACATACTACATGTGGAAAAACATGCAGTGTACAAGCAGAGCTGTTGTTTGGAATGAAATACTAGCTTTCTAGTTACTGTGCCATACTATGCACTGTATACAGTTTACGTAAAAAATTGGGCGACAGTATAGCCATTTTTAAACAATAAACAACGAGAATCTGAAGTAACACTTTACTTATCATAGTGTAGTTATACATCTAAGTACTGATGATGATATTATAAATAACATAGGGTTAGGATTAGGGTTTGGTTTAGGGTTGGTTGCATGCAATCACGGATCATTTACTGTTATTACTATAACATGTATTCACACTCAAAACGAAAGGTCAAGTGGAGTGCATTGCATCGTGGGTGCAGTGAGTTCAGTTTCCTGGTTCATTGTTCTTTCCAGATCTATCTCACTTCCTGTCTCTCCTCAGCTGTCAACTCAAATAAAGGTAAAAAGCCCAAAAAATAACTTTAAAGAAAACAGCCAGTTTTGCTTTTGAGATTATAACTAGAAGTCACTCACTCAATAAAACACAGTCTGACATTATTTGTAAATATTTGCTTTTAGGATATGTAGAATGTCGAATGCTTGTTTTGCATTATTAACATTATCTCATGCATTTTAGTAGATCTGCTAATGTTTAGGCCTTTTAAGTACTGAATGCAAATTCAATATTGTCATACTGTGTCAAGGTGAAATGTGTAGTGGGCTATTCTTGACGTTGATGTCAACTGTGTCTATAATATCTGCAGTTACACTGTCTCACCATCACTAGAATTCTATGGAGAAACTGAATATATTATTCACCTGGTTTCTGTTGACTGTTTAATGATATAGTCTCACTCTTCCCATGCTCTTTGTGAAGTGTTGCTAGCACCTGCTGTACTGTATCTCTGAATGTTTATCTTTTGTTGTCTTTACTGGGCTTGGTTATTGCCGTTTCTTTAGATTTTGTTTGCCTTCGAGGTTTGGATCATTTACTTGTCGCATGCTATTGTGTGTTTGTGTTGATGCTTGCATCATTTTGTACATTCACTGATTATATAACCTGAACTCCACAGATTCCACAGTTTCATATTGAGTAGCTTGCTAAATGATACAGACCCATAAATAAATGGCACATTTGGAATTTGAGTTTACATGGTTAATGTAAACAAATAAATAAAAATTGGCTTGATTAGTGGCCTGTAGAAATTATTTCAATTCTTAGATATTCTTAAATTATCATTGTTATTGTTGTTGCTCATTTTTGCATTATATTTTTTTATAATAAAGATTATTAACATCAGGTGGGAAAGGTCAGATTTTAGAATTATTAATAATTGTATTACAATAACTGCTATTGTATTATTTAAGTCTCCTATGCTCATCAAGGCAGCATTTATCTTAATCAAAATACAATAAAAATAGTACTATTGTGAAATATTATTACATTTTGAATTAACTGGTTTCTATTTTAATATATTTTAAAATGTAATTTATTCATGTGATAGCAAATCTGAATTTTCTTATTTCTTATAATTTTTATTTCTTATAATCGTATTATTATTATATTTTATGGAAACTGTGATACACTACCTTCATTAGTTTCGGAATTACTATTTTTTTTATTTTTATTTTTTGGTCAGTACTGATGCATTAAATTGATCAAAAGTGACAATAAAGATATTTACAATGTTAGATTTATATTTCAATAAAATGCTGTGAAATTTGTATTCATTAAAAAATACTGAAATAAATGTGTCATGGTTTCCTCAAAAATATTAAGCAGCATATATGTATTTAATTATTTTAATATAATACCATATATTTACATGTATAGTGTCTTCTCCATTCGTAATTATTCATATTAACTATAGTTTAATCAAATTATATAAATTATATTTTGAGACTACGTTTATTTAATTAGTAAGTAGTCATTTAGCAGACGACTACATACTAAGTGTAATACATTAGCCTACACTTAGTACAATCTTAATTTATAGATCAATGATATTTTCAATCTTTCAATAAGTTACAAGGAGTGTTCCACACCTCTTGTGATTGGAATCCTTCTAAAACTTTCTCTGAGCTTTTCCAATATTTTGCTCCATCCGTTCATCTATTTTAACAAGCGGCTCAGTCTCTCTGGATGAAAACATTCACAGCATGATTTCACAACCAATTACTTTTGAGTCCTGGATAAACATGCAATCCACAGACCACAAAATATAGTCCCACATTGTAAGTGGGTCACTGCTGTGCTTTTGGGCAAAACTCCATGTGTGTGATCAGCTGGTTCTGTTTAGGAGTTTCATACAGGCACTTGATTGTGGTTAGTTGTATGGCGCTACACACTGCTGAAAGATGAACTGCTCGACTGGTATCTGCTCGGTCTCCCTTTGACCTTGTGCTTCTTGTGTGCAAGAGTTTTGATTACAAATCTCAGAAGTATCCCATTTGTTGCTTCCTCATTCTAATAATTAAACCAACACAAATCTTTTCAATATGCTACCTTTAAATAATGTATACATTTGTTTTACTTCATTCGCTTAAAGGGATGATCCTCCTCAAAATAATTTTGACACAATTTACTCACATTGTTCCAAACCTGGATGACTTACATGGGACACAATAGAAGATGCTGGTTGCTCTTTTTCATGCAGTTACAATAAATGAGCACTGAAGCTTTCCTGTTTCCGAAAAGTAAGACAATACATTTTCAAATGCACCACAAAAGAATTATAAAAGAAATCATTCCTCCTATGTTGACATACAACTGGACAAGAGCCAATAATTTAAGATGGTTTTTTTTATCTGAATCACCTGTTATTAAAAAACAAAAATCAGACAATCATTCATTCATAAATTGACCATTGCTACTTCTTACGTAGACACACCAATGAGAGTTAGGGCGGACGTTATTCACAGTCCAATTATTTACTGAATAATCTTCACTGAATAACAAGTCTGAATAATGATTTTTATCCATATAATGGGGTAATTGTTGTAGTCACATTCAGTGTTCCGCACAGTGTAAGAGTAACAGACAAATGTGAGGTGTAGGAGGCAGAGAAGGAGAGTCTCTGTATGCGTAAGGCTTTGGTGGGTCTGGATGTTCTTTGATTCCTGAGAATGATTCGTGAGTCATCTTCTTAGTAACTCCAGAGCTAACAGGTTCTCCACGTGCTGAATTACCTGTTTAATAAGCTCTGTCAACCTCTTGAAGTTACTTAGAAACTGTTTCATGGGCAACCGTAGAGTCTTTCCACAATAGGTTCCTATACGAGCGGACGGAAACTGAGTTCAATCCAAGAGTTTATAGAACCAGGAAAATGTGTATAATTAGAACAACAGGGCCACACTATATTCAGATTTCATTTTACTTTAAAATACTTTTTTTAACAACACAATAGAAAAGAGCTATAGAGGCAGAACGCTTGTTCATCCTGTCTATTAAATGAAGACGCAGACAAGTATAGAGAAGGGCCGTGTGTTCTTATGCATATCACACTAATAGTCTTTGCTGTGGTGTGAAGTACTATTATATAGCAATGATCTTCTGTGATCAGGGATTTGGCCTGCATCTGACCTTCTCCTTCGTTTATTACTCTTTCCATGACATTCGGTGTTTCTCTGTTTCATGTCATTGCTGAGTGCTTCATCAAGAGCGAACAAAAGATCATATTGCATCAATAGGGCCACTCAACATGGTGCTTCAGTTTTAATTTCTGCTAACATTGAACAATAACACTTCACCGAGGTTATGCACACACACAGGACAGAGAGCATATTATGTAAAGCCTGGCCAGAGGGGAACTGGCCCCCCCGCCTGGTTTCTCCCAAGGTTTTTTCTCCATTCTGTCACCGATGGAGTTTTGGTTCCTTGCCGCTGTTGCCTCTGGCTTGCTTAGTTGGGGAATCTTCATTTCCAGCAAAATCATCGACTGATTGCACAGATATTATTTAAACTGAACTGAGCTGGACAATGCCATCACTAAATTCAATAATGAAATGCATTCATCTGAAAATTGAGTGTTAAATCCTGTCATTTTACATTATTGACACAATTTTCCTATTTGATATTGTGCAGTGCTTTGTTACAATTTGTATTGTTAAAAGCGCTATATAAATAAAGGTGACTTGACTTGACTTGACTGTAGGAAAGAGCAAGGATATTGGTATCTTTACTCATGAAATTCCTTTTTAAATTTCTCACCAGATCAAATCAAAAGTCAAAAAGTTCTTCAAAAATGTCATCAATTCCGTGCCCCCACAGATGCGCCGTCATCATGCAAAGAATCTGCGCAGAGGATCATGGGAGCCCGAAGTGTCCATCAGTTGTACCCTTCGAAATCCTTCATTCCGAAGGGCACTTTGAAGTGGCTAGTTTTGAGTACTTCGGAGGGCGATATATCCCATTTGGAACGCAGCGAAAGTCACAGTTGAATTTAGCTCCTATACCTGCCTCAACACACTTACCTGGAAGTTTCCAGTAATCTTGAAGACCTTGAATAGTTTAGGTGCATTTAATTAAGATTGAAGCTAACCCCTGCAGGATCTAAGAACAGGATTGAGAATATTTTGTCTGTGTGTGGGATTTTTCAGTGACGTATCCTTCACTGGAGACAACCTTTTTCAGACTTCGAACGCACCCAGTGACTATCTCATGAAGTAGCCCCAGTAGAGAGTTTAGCTCTAACCCTGATCAAACTCATCTACCTGTGATGTTCTAATGATCTTGAAGACTCTGATTAGCATGCTCAAGTGTGTTTGATTAGGGTTAGAGCTAAACTCTGCAGGAATGGTCCAGATTTGAGGATCCCTGGTTTAGCCTCAGTCCCGATTAAACACACCTGAAGGTCTTCAGGATTACTAGAAACTTCCAGTCAAGTGTGTTGGGGCAGGTTAGAGCTAAACTAAAGGACATTTGCCCTCCTGGAGCTGTATTGGACACCCCTGGCATAGACCAACACACTGTGTCTCTGGAGGTCACATTTGTTGGCTGTATACGTCATTGAGGCTGCCTTTTTTCAGAAAAGTAACCATTATATCACAAAGTAAGAAAGTAAAGTATCTCGAGGAATAACAGTTAATTGTACAATCATTACTTTTCTGAAATTAGACTTTCTTAATGACGTATGTGGCCGACAAATGTAACCTTCGAAATGAGACACAGATATAAATGTGTCTGAAATATGCAAACGCAACAAGTGGAGTGATACAAAGAGTGAAAAGTCCCAGTAATGTTGGACTGTTACAGTATATCAGCACTCTTGAAACACTGCTCATCCCTTTAAATTCAAGAACCAAAAAAAACCCCAGCATATTCTAAATTGATATAAAATATCAGATGTTATCTTGGATGTTCATTCAGCATGGACCCTCATTTATGTTGTCATCTGCTGACTAGAAAGCAACACAATTTACCAAAAACTTGATCCAAGAATAAAAACCAGGAACACTTGGTTATATAGCAGCATGAATCAGAACATCCTCTGTACACAGAGATCCAACAAGTGTTCACATACTTTGAAAAAGTGGGTTTATTAATAGCACATTTAGGGATAGTGTGATTTAAAGTGAAGGGTCTTTATCAAAGCCAGCTGAGCTGATCTAAAAATACATTATATGACACCAATAAACCACAGTGACGCTCTCCAGACACCACTTTAGGGCCATGCTAGCCTGCTAGAAGTTCTTATGTTTCATGGGTTCTGTGAGCACTTTGGAGTGTGTAATGGCTTCCTCCCTCACACACTGCTGTGGAAATCTGTCAAAATGAACTTCTGTGACCTTGAGTTAAACAAGTTCTCCATTAAGCTGCTGTCAGCTGACTACCTTGAAAAGCAGCTTATCCTTTTGTTCACTCGGCTCTACAGCCATTATTTTTATCCAATCACCATCTGACAGTTTGACTGGGAATGTCAGTGAGGGTCAATCGGCTCGTGTGCGAATTACACAAACCTAGTTTGGATATGACACGTACAGTAAAAAGCAAAACATGGGTTGAGTGCACCGGAGGTCACAGCCGAGAGGAGCAGCGATCTGTTGGTTAGCTGTAATGGATCTCTTTCAGTCATGGGAAATAGAAGCAGGTGATGCTTCTGTCACCATTCACAGCCTGATGATGTTGATAACTGTATAGGAAAGCAGGGGAAATGCTAATGAAGAGAGTCTGGAAGAATGTGGTGTGGGAAATTCAGTGATAGGAAATAATTAGCAGTGTTTGCCAAGGCAAACATCACTATGATTACTCGTTTAACTGGAGTTAAGGATCTGAGCAAACACTCAACCATGAATCTTAAAGGGATAGCTCACCCAAAAATTTTTAATTCGGTCATTAATTACTCGCCCTCATGTCGCTCCAAACCCATAAGAACTTCGATCATCTTCTGAACACAAATTAAGGTATTTGATAAGAAATGCGAAACCCTGCATAGACAATTAAACTACCACGTCCAGACAGGTAATAAGGATATCCTTAAAGGATATTGCTTTGGTCTTCCAGCATTGTTTGTCTAATGAATATGAATGATATCTCAAATCATAGGCCTTGATAGAAAAGGTGGTGCTATTGCTTAGAGAAGCAACTAGAGTTTTTTGCTAATAAAATGAATGTGTCACCTATAGCAACCACCCAGAACATGTTAGCTACATGCTAAAAAACCACTCAGAATCCATTAGCAACTACATAATAACACTCTCAAGTCGTGTAGGCAAAAGCGCAGCCAAGCACCACTTGCCGCTGCAGTGTTTTAACACCATGCAGTTGTAGTCGAGACTCTGAGTCAAGACAGAAACCAGGGGCCTCATTTATAAAGCGCGCATACGCACAATCTCAGATTTGATCTTAGAGTGTGCATACGCTTAAATCCACGTCAACGCTCATATTTGTAAAAACAGGCTTTGATGTGGAAAAGTGCTTAGCGTCGGAGTACTGCAGGTTTTTGAAAATGTAACCCGTTCTTACAGCACGCTGTTCTAAATGCAAGAATTTGGATGATGACTGGAGATCTTTTACATATTCATGACATTAATTATCATGAACGTCTGCAAAATGACTAAATGTACATGTAATTAGGAGTCGTTTACAAGCAGAGAGCTGAAACCATTCATTTGCACGCAAGTTCAAGATAATTTGCGATTCATTTCACATCTGAAAGACGCATACGTGTGTTTTCTGTATGTACGTTCATTTTATGAATCACTCGTATGCATATTTGAGAGATGATCCTAAGATCAATTTTAGGATGGTTTCTGCATAACATTTTATAAATGAGGCCCCAGTTCTTCTCAAACCTATCCAATGGGTCTAGGTTTAAGAAGAACTGCTCTAGACTTGTTCTCAAAATCGTACACTTTGTAATATTAAAACGGCACTAAAATGTCATTGCAACTCATACTATCTTTAAGAGAGAAAAAGACTGTGTAAATGTAAACCATCTTCCCTATACAGCTGGGCTTTAGTGTAGTATATTCTGAGGACATGGAAACCTGTTTCTCCACGGACTGGAATTCAGGTCAACATCTCTAAAGGGCCCAGGTTGAAGAAACCAACTGATTAATGTGTGTCTAGAGGAACCGAACTCCCTCCAGGCTGTGTGGACATGGTAACCACACTTATGTTGTGGCTGATGTTCCTAAGAAACCAGGCCAAAGGATGCAAGGAGGCTTGTTATCGTGAAACTCACAGCTGGCCTGCTCTTCAGCTGAGCTCTGGTGGGAATACTCTCCATTTAGATCTTATAAGCAGCTCAAGTTTTATTTGTGCATATTGATTTTAGACAGCTTATTAGTTTGTCACATTCTTAGATGGTATGATATGTGAACTTTTCATGCACTTTCCCTGTGGTTTTAGTGGATTGCTATATAGTTGCTAAGGTGTTCTGGGTTCCCTATAGTGGAAAGTCAGCAGAGCCCAGTCCAAGTCTTTTCGACATTCTGGTCTCTATATAAATTGCAAATCAAATCACTTAGAAAAATAAAATCACACCTTTTCAAAACAATCTGCATGAATTGATGTATCAATTATGTCTGCAGCACAATTTGAGTAAGAAATTAGAAACGACATAATCACAGTAAACTGTAGCCTTCTAAAACACCAAATTCACTGGTTCCCTTGTCCTCACGTCTAATGAAGAGACAATATTAACATTCTGTGTTAAGATCATATGTGCTGTTATGGTAGTGGGCAAATTACAGCATTCTCAGGGAGATTGTGTTTCAACGCCATCAGTGAAGGGAGTTCCTCTGGCCCAGGGTCACTGGGATCAAGGCAGACTCCAAAACATCCGTTGCTATGGATGGTCAACAAACACGTTAAGAGCAACTCTGAAATCATACAAATGATAATCTTTCATATAATTGACAACAGGGCTCTTTATTAATGAAACAGTAAATGTGATCCTGTGATATTGGCTGTAAAATATATGTGGAAATGTGTTTGCAATCTCAATCTAATAAGAAATCAGTTTAGTTTAGAGGTAGACGTTCAAGTTCTTTCACTTTTGTCTTCACTGGTTCTTTTAATAGTCCTTGTCCAGTCCACTCTAAACAATTTATCAGACTTCAGAAAGTGAGTTCAGCTTGACAGCATCTTTCATAGCATGTGGTTTCTTAACGGGCTGCGGTCACAGTACTCTGCTTCCACTGGACTGGAGGGACCAGGGGTCTGTATCATAAAGCCGCTTTAGCTCGCTAGCCAGGTAAGTTTCGGTTTAGTTTGCACCAACTTTGGGTTTTAGGTTCAATGAAAGTGGCTTGGCTTTTAGCTGTGTTCATCGCCATAGTATCTTACACTCCACAGCTAACCTGTTCCGTGGCAGGTTATGTTCTGGTTGGTTTAGAGAGCTCAAACTGAAATTTGACCAATCAGCTTCAAGCAAAGTGACACATCTCGATGCAATAAAGCCACTCCCCCAGTTTCTCTTACTCCAAATTAAAGGACGCTACAAAGTAAAACATTTTTAAAGATAATATCTTCCATATCTTCCAATTTTTAGAGATGATTATTTTGTTATTATTGTTTAATATTTGATAGTGAATCACACTGACGCTCTCACGAGAAGTGAATCACAGTTTTAAGGCACACGATTGGCTGTTCATTAATGATGTCATACTTTCATGTGCACACTGCACACGCTCCATTAACTCAGGATCAAGCCTGAGTTTACAGAATGTTGATGATCAGCTTCATGGTACCAACAAATCTGGATTGGACTGGTTTGGTTTGGTCAACTCAAAACTAATCCTGTAATGTTGTTTGTTTAGCCACCATTATGGTACAGTACAGGCCCCAGGGCCACAATAGTTTGCATCTGATCAGTATTTATGACCTTAGTTGCTTCATGTCCTTGTGTATAAGAGAAAACTTTGAGAGATTCAAAAATGGGACATACAGGTACATCTAAAAAAATTAGAATATCATGAAAAAGGTCAATATTATTTGTCACTCATTTCTGTAAGTGAAACCCATATATTATATAGATTTATTACACAGAGTGAAATATTCAAGCCTTTATTTCTTGAAATGTTGATGATTATAGCTTACAGACAACGAAAACCCTAAATTCAGTGTCTCAGAAAATTAGAATATTACATAAGATCAATAAAAAAGGATATTTTAAACAGAAATGTCAGGCTTCTGAAAAGTATGTTCAGTTCTATGCACTCAATACTTGGTTGGGCCTCCTTTTGCATGAATTACTGCATCAATGCGGCGTGGCATGGAGGCAATCAGCCTGTGGCACTGCTCAGGTGTAATGGAAGCCCAGGTTGCTTTGATAGCGGCCTTCGGGTCATCTGCATTGTTGGGTCTGGTGTCTCTCATCTTCCTCTGGACAATACCCCATAGATTCTCTATGGGGTTCAGGTCAGGCGAGTTTGCTGGCCAATCAAGCACAGTAACACCATGGTCATTGAACCAGCTTTTGGTACCTTTGGCAGTGTGGGCAGGTGCCAAGTCCTGCTGGAAAATGAAATCAGCATCTCCATAAAGCTTGTCAGCAGAAGGAAGCATGAAGTGCTCTAAAATTTCCTGGTAGATGGCTGCGTTGACTGTGGACTTCAGAAAGCATAGTGGACAAGGGATAGGGACTAGATAAATTAGATCTTTAGATTAAGATTAGATTAAGGGATTAGATAAATTATGTATGAATTTATTATGTCTTTATAGGTATTTTCTTTAGTTTTAATAAATTGTATTTATTTTACTAACATTACTTCAACATACTACATGGAAATGAAATATATATATATATATATATATATATATGAGTGTTTGGCTTAGTGTCATGTTAGAATCATTTTTATACTCATACCTTTTGTTGTTTTAATATTTTGAAATGTTTTTAGCTTTATTTTTTGTTTTCATTTAAATGTTTAGTTTTTAAATGTTGTTGTATGCATTTGTCATTTTATTTAATTTCTCCACTTTCTTAAATGTGTGTATATATAGTATTTATAGAGTTTTAACTTATAGTTGTAGTTACTTTTTCTTATTTGTAAGTCGCTTTGGATAAAAGCGTCTGCTAAGTGACTAAAAAGTAAAAAAGGATCAACACCAGTAGATGACATAGCAGCCCAAATCATAACAATGGAAAATACAAAATGGAATTCAAGCAACATGGATTCTGTGCCTCTCCACTCTTCCTCCAGACTCTGGGACCTTGATTTCCAAATGAAATGCAACATTTACTTTCATCTGAAAAGAGGACTTTGGACCACTGAGCAACAGTCCAGTTCTTTTTCTCCTTAGCCAGGTAAGATGCTTCGGACGATGTTTCTGTTTCAGAAGTGGCTTGGTAGCCCTTTTCCTGAAGACGTCTGAGCGTGGTGACTCTTGATGCACTGACTCCAGCTTCAGTTCACTCCTTGTGAAGCTCTCCCAAGTGTTTGAATCGGCTTTGCTTGACAGTATTCTCAAGCTTGCGGACATCCCTGTTGCTTGTACACATTTTCTTACCCAATTTCTTCCTTCCAGTCAACTTTGCATTTAATATGCTTTGATACAGAACTCCTTGAACAGTCACCCCTTTCAGTAATGACCCTCTGTGTCTTACCCTTTTTGTGGAGAGCGTCAATGGTCGTCTTCTGGATCATTGCCAAGTCAGCAGTCTTCCCCATTATTGTGGTTTCAAAGAACAAGAGATACCCACAATTTATACTGTATGGGTGGTCATTTATTGAAACTCAAATGTAAGTATTCTAATATTTTGAGATACCGATTTTTGACTTTCATTAGCTGTAAGCTCTAATCGTCAAAATTAAAACAAAAAAAAACTGTTGAAGTGTTTTACTCTACAGGTAATGAATCTAAAATATATGAAAGTTTCACTTTTTGAAATAAGTTACGAGAAAAAAAAATACCTTTTTCACCATATTCTAATTTTTTGAGATGTACCTGTATCTTTTAGATCACATGCTCTGATGGTGTTATTGGTACTAGAACAAGCTTATGAAACATTCCACAAACCTGCAGCAAATGGCAATGACTGGTTAGATCAACAGGTGTGAACCAACAGAGGGAAACCCCTTTTCTGAACTTTGCCCATGTGTATTTTCCCACTAAAAAAAAAAAACAGACAGATCACAGTGATACACTTGCTGGCCATTTTATTGAAGTTATTTTACAGTGGAACCAATGATAACAATGAAACCAGCATTTAAAGGCAAAAAAAAACAACAAAAAAATTAAAGTTTTCTACATGCTATATCTGAACCTAATTAAATCATGCTCGCTTGGAAAAAATACGCTTTTCATAAAAAAAACATACAATTAAAATAAAATTAATGACTTATACAATATACTTCACCATTAACTTCATTTTAAATGTACCTTCCATTGGTTTTCTTCCATGCACAGTTTCTAACCATATGTATATTTATATATAAAAAAAGAAAACAAATTAAGACCTTTAGGCGCAAAAAATGCCATAAAGCAGTATTCCACTCGTACAAAGCACCTACAAGTAAAATAAAAATCCTTATGGTGAATCCTCATGAAAACATATGTTTGAACTTGGGGGGGGGGGGTCATGAATTTCTGTACAACTCAAACAGATGAGTGATCATCCACAGCTAAATAAACACAGAGTGCCAAAACAGACCAGAATGGAAGTCCAATGCCTCATTGAAAAATGACAATGTTCTTAAAATAAATATCTCACATCTGCTAAAAATAAATAATGATCTTAACACTTCACTATGGCAAATGCAAAATGTAAAGTAAAACATCGATGAAAGGGCAAGTGTTTCTTTAAAGCACTACAGTTGGGAGACAGAACCTTCTGCTGTTACCTTGAGGTAGATAACGCCTTTACAAACCTACAGTTATAACGCATCGCAAACCTACGGTTAATGTTTGCTGTGCTGGCATCACGTTTTAAGAAGTTTACAGTATGAACAAAAAGACACAAAGGCTTTGCTTTTAAATGGAAATGAGGTGGAAAAGGTCAAATAAATACATTAGCCTTAATAATAATAATAATAAAAACAGGAAGAGAAAGGCCAAGACGCACTGCTTGTGTCAGTCCTATTGGCTGTCAGTCAGAAGGTCACATTATGATGTCAGCGGCGGCGTCTCCCACACTGTTAGTGCATTATTTCCGCCCTCTTTTTTCTCTATTCCTTTGCTTGCAAATAGATAAACCATCTATTTTCACTACTTAACTGTCGTTTGTTTCTCTCTTTCCCCAATATGTTTCTGAATCTACAGTACACTGTGTGCAAATGTCATGGCGTTAGTTTCTTTTTAAATATATATAATATCAGAGTTGAAAATGAAAATTACAGGCCAAAACATATTTCATGTGTAGGAACACAGTCCAGCACTTTGGATGAATTCATGAACTAAATCAATTTACATTTAATCCAAAAAAAAAAAAAAAAAAGAAGTTTCCTTAAAAGTATCCATATGTAAAAAGATAAAAAATGATTCAAGTACAGAAATACATAACTATAAAAAAATAAGCTGGACTCTGCTTGAACGGGGTGGATTGTTTAATTTAAATGCTTGAAAATGCTGCTGTAGGTTTTATGGGCGATTTGTGGGGAGCACTTAACAGCAGAGGGCGTTAATGTGGCCTGGATGGACTTCAGAGGAATGTCACCCGCCTCCTCGAACCCCGGAATGGCCAGAGACTCCAGCTGCATGTTAAAGACGATCTCGCCGCCGCAGGATATGAAGTCATCCTCCGGTGTGAACTCCTCGACAGGTTCGGGGATCTCGGACTCCACCTCCTCCCGCTTGTTGAAGAGGCGGTCTAAGTAACTGCTCTGGCAGCCGCTGTTCTCCTTCTGGAGCTGCTCGTCTTTGCGGACATCCCAGCAAGCCTCGTCGATTAGGCTGCTCTCTGTAACATCGCTGTCCGTGAAACTCTCCCAAGGACAGGGTGCTTGGACGCCGAGCTGCGCCAGGTTGACTAGACACTTCTCTTCTTTCTCCTGACTGATGGACTTGGACAAGTAGCCGCAAGGAGCACGGGTGTCCAGCTGGGAAAAAGAGCTGTTCAACTCATTCAGGAGGTCAACGTCGCCAGATTCTGGCTGAAGGCTCATTTTGATGGTGCTGGCGATAAATGAATCAAAGTCGAAGCCCTGGTTGTGGTTCTGGTGTTTTTCCTGTTCACGATCCTTCTCGGCCACGCAGTGGTTCTGAGATGCCACTTGCAGGGCGATCTGGGCCTTGACCAGTCCGTTCTTCTCACACTTGATCTTGCCTTTTTTGTCGTTCTTCTCTTTGTTTTGCTGCTCTTTCCAGTTGGAGAGGTCAATGATGAGTTTGGGCTCATGGTAGTGGTTCACTTCACTGTCCCTCCAGATCAGATTGTCCAGGTAGGATGGGGACACAGCTTTGTAGTTGCAAGTGTAGCTGCACTCCTGGTCGCAGAATTTGTTCTCATGGTGATCTTCCTGTTGCCACGAGCGCTCTGGTGGAAGATCGAACAATGGATCCTCTAGGAACTTCTCACACTCCCCATCCATGTATTTCCGTGGATCGATCTGGACCTCCTCCTCGTCTGTGACATCGGACATCGCTCGAGGATCACGCTGCACGTCTTCCAGTTCATGGGTGCTGTGCAGGTGCCAGTCTTGATCAGAGAACTGACTTTCATGGTACCTACAGGATGAAGGAAAAACAAAATTATGGCATTGGCAAGATGGCAGCCAGGAGAACAACCTTCCCAAAAAGGGGCTTCCTTATACCCTCTCTGCTCTAAAACTCATGACCTCATAGATTTATGAAACAATACTGGAATTTTTACCATTAGGCGAGGCTCACCTGTCCCAGTTGTAGATGTGACTGTGGCTGTCATCCATGAGCAAGATGTCATCCACCTCATCCTCAATGTGGAAGGGGTGCAAGGACACTGGTTCATCTAGAGGGAAGGAGTAATCGCTCATGTATGGGTGAGCAAGAGCCTCTTCCGCAGTGAGACGGTCCATGGGGTTAAACGTCAAGATCTTCTCCAGGAAATCCAAAGCTACAGTGAACAAATTAACAATAATATGAGATTTAGACTGCCAACTCTGTTTTAATATAAAGAGTAGCAGAACTGAGATTCATTTCTAAAATTCACAGAATCTTATGGATTGCTGCTGGGTAAAGGGAAGGCACAAGAGAGAATGTATGCAAATTCTGAGTCTATAAAATAAAGTTTCTAATAACTGCATGTATTCTGGAAAACTCCTTGTGCAACTAACCATCAGGGCTGACTCCAGGCAATAGCTTGGCGAGCGGCGTGTGTGGTTCGGACATGTCGTTCTTGATAAAGACAGGTATTATACTTTGGAGCTCCAGTCTGTCTTCTTCATGGACTACCGGAATGGATTCCAGAATCAGCTGCATCTGTTCCAGCTCGTGGGCTCCTGCGCACATACAAAAGTTTGATTCAGAAACTGTGTCAAGGAAATTGCACTGCCAATATTTGGCACAAGAGACATTTGTATACTCCAAGAAACTGGCCTAGTTAGTGTGCATGTTTGAGTTTGGCAAGCCCGAGAGTTAATATTAATCTCAGGGTCCCAACACCATTTGAATAATGAATTTCCATGACTCTCCCATTTGTACAGGATTACTGGATAAGCACTTGTTAAAATAAATGTATAGACTGGTTGGTCTCTTTTTAACTCACAATTCAATTCATTTCAAAAAATGATATTTCAAGTTTAAATTTACATAGCAATTATTATATTAAATATTTTACAAAATATGTTTTAATCCAATTGGCAACTATACTAAATAAGCTATAATATAAAAAATTGAGGTTACAATATTACCACAAACAGCCACCGGGTATTCAAACCCAATTATTTTTTGGACTTTTCTGTCACAAATATTTACTATTACAAATCTATTACTATTACTATACTTATCACAAAATGACCATACACAACTTTCATATATGTATTTTGTCAAGATTATAAAAAGTTGTGATTCTGCAAACATTTGAGACACCTCCCACTAAAGGGGAGGAGCCCGCTTTTTAAAGTACCAGTCAGCATTTCAGGATGAATTTTGAGATTATAAGCAAAGATATATAATATATGCACATGTGATAGGAAAAAAAGGAAACGAATATAATTTTTGTGTCTGCGGGTGTATATGTTTTGAGGTGCCCATATTAATCTATTACTGTCAATACTTTTTTACAACAAACAGGCTTGGTGTAGTTATTTGGAGAAAGGAATATATTGAAGTAAAGTTAGGCGTCCCGTAAACGAGGAGAAAATAAATGTATAGACGATACCATTTAGTGACCAGTCCCTCAGACAGATTTCCCAAGATTTGCCCCTACTACTACAAAAAAGAAATAAAACACCTTGGGAGATGGAGAACATTTCTTTAACTACAAAAAAGGGCAGTATAAAAAGGACAAACTGCTATAATACAATATTATAGTGTCAAACCTGCAAAGAGAGTTTTTCAAATTTCAGATCCTTGGCAATAAAAGGAGCACCGCAGTTATGGGAGATGAGAACAAAACAAAACAAAGATCCTTGGCATTTAAAAACAATTTAAAGGCTTGCAGAAACTGTAATTCACATATTGTGACATAAGATCCCCTACTGCTTGAGAATGTAATAATTCACGTTGCTCATCTCATTCATTGACGAGGTCATGCTCCACAAACAATCAGGACAGCTGTACTAGAAATTCCTGACTAAAGCAGAGCTACCAGCTCCAACAAATGTCCCAGTTTCACATCTAGCCTTTAGTTGAAAAGACAGTCAGTCTACAGCTGTACCCTAATATACAAAACTTGCTCCAAGAAACATCTGAAGGATAAACAGAGACAATGAAAGGATGACACAAATTAATAGAGACAGACCAAGAGATAAGCAGTTATTTTGGACAAAGAACCAGGCTAATCCGTCTCGTGGCAGACGGTGGTCAGACAAGTCAGTGACATCAACTTGCTCGTATGGGTCACTGTTTATACTAAACACCCTCACACAAACTCTGTGTACACACCCAGTGGCCAAAACAAACAAAGTCTAGTAGTTCTTGAGGCCAGAATTTTCCCAACAGTTCAGTGAGAGAGCTATTTTTGACTCCATGTTCGTGTTCTTTTCAGGGTGTGGGTCAAGCTGTTAAAACCAGATTACAGCAGACCATGTGTTCACAATTGGCCATTGAAAAACCTTCTCAGGAGCAACAAATACCATCAGAGCCTGGCAGACTGAGAATTTTCACATCACAACCTGACTGACCTCAGTGACTTTTCACTCCCTCTTAAAACAGCAAGATGCTTGGAAGAACACCAATTTAAAGGATTACAAAACAATCGTCAGTCATAGTTTCAGCATAAAAGTTCTTGCGCAGGGTTACATAATGCAATGAGTAGATTACCAACATTCAGATCACATTTACTCAAAGACTACGTAAAAAAGATCCTGCTTAATTTAACATTAAACCTCATCTTTCAAAAGACACCAGACCTTAGCCCAATCCAAAAAGAAAACCAAACACTGTAATGACGACCTGTAATGAAACACCTGTGATATGGCATCGGAGTACAACCACTTTGAAGAGACATCAACAAAATTTAATTCTAAATGCTTTTCTGATGCAAGACTTATTTTAAAGTGCATGAAAGCTGTTGTCACTGTCAGATCATCTGACTCAGATGCAGTTTAAGTAAAGAAAAAGTGCCTGAGAAAAAGGCTCTGTCCTGATTCAGTATCTGCGTTCAGATGAGATGTTGACAAGTTTAATGTCCGTGTCATTATTCCACGTTATTTTTGTAACACGTTATGAAATAAAAAGTCTCTCACCTCAGAAAAAACAAACTGTCCTGTCAGATGTTATAGTGTGCTGGTAGCGCTCACTCTTCTACAGCACGCGCGAACACGGCGCCGCTCTGTACATCACTTCAAAACGCAGAAACTATAAGCATGCTACAGGAGGACAATAAAAGTACAGTACCAATAAATCACATAACTGGTACTGCGTGGGATGAGCCGTTAGCTGATCGAAGGATTTGCATGTGTATGGTATGATATTCATTCTATTCAGGAGCAGTTTCCACGTTTCATTAACGGTCACCTTGGTTGTTTTCATAACCCAAAAATATGTTATTTTCACTTTGTAGTTAGTAGGCTATATGTTTAAATGAATGTGGTGGCTCATACCAACTTAATTGTATTAACAAAAATGAGTTTGGGACTATTTAACTATTTTTTTAATAGCCTTGCCTTAAACTATCATAATATTAAACGACAAAAATATGTAATCACAATCCTTTACGACAAAAATTATAAACTAATGTAGTGGATAATTCAGCAGCAAAAGATACTCCAGAAAAATCATGGGTGCTCAAAAATAGTTTTATAAAACCTAGTGAAAGATTTTTATTTACAAATAAAAGTGAATAAGTGTACAACTAAATCTGGTAAAAATGTCACATTGCTCTTTGTATTGTAAAATACATTCATGAAAAAACAAGCAAATACATTTACATATAAATATATACTATAAAATTAAAATATATATTTTTTAAATGTATAGCACAGTAATAAGGCAGCAACATATGATAGATATGACAGAATGACAAAGACTATTATTATATTTCATTGCGGTAAAGTATTGTAAAACAAAAGGCTCAATACAGCGCGGTGCAATGCACATCCCGTGCGCAGAATGATGCTCTTGAAACAACACAGGTTTGCAGGTTTTTACTTTTACAGGTTTGTGACAACATGAGGGTGAGTAAATTCATTGGCAACTTTCATTTTTGGGTGAACTATCAAATAAATGATAATTGCCTGTTGCAGAGTAAAGCATGGCACTGAATACTTGCAGGTAAGGAACTAATTGTGCACGTAGTTAGTCCAGTTTGCGGTTTAAAAACCATTAAATAATAAAAAGTATAAAATAAATAGAATATACATTTTATTTTTAAAAAGCATTTAGCAATAAAGAAAGACACCCCGAGCACACATCAAAAATGTCCTGATACTTCTGACTGCAATTCTTATTTGCCATTTGTTTCATGCCGTTTTTAGTGTAGTTTCACTAAATTAAAAAGTCAGATTGTTCTGTTTTTGCTTCAAATTACAAACTTCTAATTAAGATTAAAAACTGCTTGCAGCATCTTTGTTTGGATCTTGATTAAAATCCAGTGGTTGCCTCTAATTTTAAGTAAAAAGAGCACAGGAAAACCTTAGTTAGTTTATATCAAGAGATGAGTTGAGTAAATTGTTATATTCCTAGAGAACAGCATGTGCTCATTCAGAAATTGAAGAAAGCAGAGTCTTAATAGGGTCAGTGAAATACAAACGTCTGCATAAATGATTCACGAGGAGGAGTCAAACCTAGCCAGTCATGACACATTTTAGGCAACTCATTTGAATGTTAAAGAAATCCACCCTCACTGGTGGCGTGAGGTGGCAGATGACTCATGCAAACCGTGAGAGGAGCTCTAAACCAACCAGTAGGAAGTTTAAATGTCAGACAGACTCCATCACAGCTCATATTTATCTGTTTGTTAAGGCAAGCAATCATTACTACCGCTCATAATTAGGGGACTTAATTTATCCTGCACCATTCGGGGTGGAGTGGGTGGGTTTATTTTACTGCAAAAAAAAGGTACATTATTGTAAAAAAAATATATTCACAAAAGGAATTAGCATCTTCCTTTTTGCTCTTTCATATGAGAATGCAGGATGAACTTAAAACCAACCAATCTTCCGTTTCAGTTCTAAGGTGATCGGAGTCCACAAAAGTAGGTCAAAGTCTGGTGATGGAAATTCAGACTGGTCTCCGAGCTTCTCTGTAAAATGAGTCAATGTGAGAAAGACATCTGAGAGGAGTGAGAAACACTCCAGGCCCAGTTTATGTCCCTAAAAGTCCCGTGTACAAGAAACACAGTCTCCAGTCTCCACTCTCACAATTTAAAAGCACGAACAGAGAGCCCCATGTTCACAATGGACTTACTATTTTCGAGGACAGAGCTCTGTAATTCAAAACTTAAACGCTTTAAATGATTTTCCTTCGGTTTTGCCCTTAGAATTGAACAGTTTGAACCTTTTTTTTGCACTGTAAATCAAAGCAGTGCAACATGTAAATGAACGATGCTGTTGTTGAACAATCTGTATGTAATACTTCACAAGTAAAATGTATTGTGGTAAATAGCCAAACTCCATCAAAATTAAGTTCCTGTAAGCTTCTGTATGACAAACAGAATTCATTCCCAGGTACAGCATTCCAAATCTGAGACTTATGAGGATCCATTATAGTTAGGATGCTGCCTATTTCTATGTAAGAAATGAATGCAGCTTGTAAATAGACACTAGGGTATGGTAATAAGAGTTGCCATTCTCATGCTAGGGATGTTCTCTACACAATACTTTAAAAAGATACGAATTTTGTTCATTAATATGATCAGTTAAATGGTTTAAAGTCTTACTTATTTATTTGATTTTTTCCAGTAATTTATCAAAATATTTTAAACGTTTTTCTGCGTGGTTAAAATAAGACGCGTATAAAATATGTTTTTTAGAGAGACAGCTTTAAATGATTTTCCTTTATAAGGTTTTGCCCTTAGCATTTATTATTTAATTCAGAAGTAGGCCTTTTTTTGCTACTGTACGAATTACAAACATTATAATAAACACTGAAAACATGTGCAGGCATGTAAATGAACCCCTGATGCTGTTGTTGACAACATATCTAAGTATGTAATACTTCACAAGTAAAATGTATTGGGTAAGGTAAATAGCAAATCTATCAAAATTAAGTTCGTGTAACAAAGCTTCTGCCATTTAGAAAAGAACAAACAGAATAAAAAAAAGCTATATAAATGACAAACCAAAACGAATTAATTTAGCATTCAAATCTGAACTTACCGAGGATCTGAAACAAATGTTGGGTCTCTCGTTCAACACAAAATCCAATGTTTCTGTATTTGCGATTTGTAGAATGAATGCAGCACACTAGGGTATGGAAAAAGCTCATTTACAGTTTATGTTATCCTTGCATTCCAGGGATGTTCATTTTAACGTAAAACAAAATGTTTTACAATTTTGACTTCACGGCGGTATTAATATGAGTGAGCTTAACATAGGTTTAAAGTCACTTATTTATTTGTATTTTTTCCAGCGGTAATTTATCAAAATATTTTAAACGTTTTTCTGTTCATATTGGTTAAAATAAGGTGTTTATTTTTCTTATAAAAATATGTTTTTTAGATTTAAGATACTGCAATAAGTGTCGTTTAAACAACGTAAGTTGCATTTTATTATTTAATTCAGAAGTAGGCACTGTCACGAATAAATGAGTACAAACATTATATAAAACACTGTAAACGTTTCCATGCACCTGCCGTCGTTATTTTACTGACTGTTTGGAATTATAAATATGAGCATAGTTCGTCTGTTACTCCCAATTATGTGCTTTTTTTTTAAGACTCAGATTTATACAAATCTAGGCAACAAAGGCCATTTAGAAAAGATCAAGACAAAAAAGAATAAAAAGCCAAAACCACCACATAGCCGCACTTTAGTTATGCAAACCAAACGAATTATTTTATCTAACACGATGTCGCGATTATAATTAATATGGAGTTTTTTCTCTCGTTCACAATATTCACTCAACATGTTTCTGTATAAAATAGGACGCGATTTGAATGCAGTCTAAATAGCAAGCCATTTTACGCTCTCAGTTTATCACTTGCATTCCAATATCCACGAAAATGTGAAGACCCAGTCATGTTTTAAAAAAAAAAATACCGTCACTTCACGGCGGTACCGTGAGTGAACCGGTAAAATTTTGAAAAATACTGGGCGGTATATAAATTTTGGTTCCATACCGAATACCGGTGTGTTTATTTTCAGCTTATGATATGAATTTTAAGATACTGCAATAATATGTCGTTTTAAAACACAGATTTTACTACATATTTAACTGAGCAGTGTGTTTTTTCCCCCATATGTTTGACTAGTTGTTTTTTATAATAAATAAACAAAACTTGCGTTTCCAGTGTCACCTCCGTCGTTAAGTAGAATGCTTAAATGTGAGCGCGCATGCGACGCTGGAAATATGAGCATAGTTCGTCTGTTATTTATTTCAAGTGGAAGGAAATACTCCTTTAATACATGAAGATAATTGGAAATATGTAAAAATAAAACACCAAACACAAATCCCATTGCTTCCTTTCATGCAAGACAAAAAAGAATTGCCAAAACCACACATAGCCGCACTTGAATGTGGAGGGGTTCATGTTGATTTTATCTTCCAGACGGTCGCGATTATAATTAATATGGAGTTTTTCACAATATTCACTCAACATGGTCTGAGAGTAAAATAGGACCTTGTTCAAACATTCCCCAATTACACTTTCTCCCAGCCCTGACTAGTAGTTTACGCTCTCATGTTCCAAACAATGATGAAGACCCAGTTTTCATGCACAGAGCTAAAAAAAAAAATTACCTTATGTCATAGGCGTGAAACGGTAAAATAAACGACAGCCTGAGAAAAATACCGTGATATAATTTTTGGTCTTGAAAGCTGGATCCCAGCTATAGCCCTTCAAACAGCACAGATGAGCCTTTACTACATATTTAAACTGAGCAGTGTGTTTTTTTCCCCCATGTGTTACTAGTTGTTTTTTATAATAAATAAACAGGCCATGCAGTTCAAAGTAGAATGACTTAAATACAGGATTGCGCGATGCGACTCACTGACAAGGTCCTTCATGTTATAGCTCCAGCCACATCTGACGTCATTTAAGTGGAAGGAAATACGGTCACGATACAAATAGAAGATAATTGGAATTGTAAAATAATTGTAAGAAATAAAAACAACAGCGATCCCATTGAGTTCCTTTCACTTTGCAGTGACAGCGATTATTCTGAATGTGGAGGGGTTCGAAAGCTTCCAGACGGGTTAAAAAAAAGTCAATTACCTTTCCAGATTGGTTACAAACCTTGTTCAAACATTTGGGCGGCACCCTTACACTTTCTCCAGCCCTGACTAGTACTATTGTTTAGCTTGCCAAACAATGATTTTCAGCCACAGAGCTCCAAAATACCTTATGTTTAGTGATAAGAGAGAGAAGCTAAATGGACTTTGAAGTTACCTGTCTGAGTGATGTCTGGGTACACATGATGAATATTTAGCTTAAAAATGAGCAGTGGGATGGACAGAAGACCTTAACATTTATTTACATGAAATGACATATTTCCATGACAGGTCTACTCATGTTATAGCATCCAGAATTAACAGTTTATTTAAGATGGTCAGTGTCGGTCATGATACAGATGTTTCAAAATACTGATCCTACTTTGCAATGCAGCGGTGATGATTTTGATATTTGTTCAAAAAACTTTCATACTCTGGTTAAAAAAAAGTCAAAACACGCAGGTGATTGGTTACAGCAGCACTTTGGCCAGCACCCTGAGATGCTATAGAGCTTGCACAGACATGCAGTTCCAAAAAACTGGTGAGAAGAGAGAAGCTTAAGCTTTGAGTCACATAGCGAGAGAGCGCTCCTGCCGTGATGCTTCAACAGCGTGAGCTCTCTCTCTCTCGCTAAGTGCGTATCTAATAGAGAATGCTGGGATGTTAACAATTATTTACATAAATGAGAACATATGTCTCTCTCGCTAGTGATTAGTTTCGTAGTTAAAGTTTACTGGCATATGCAAGCCCGATTCTTTTGTGCAATACAAGTTATTTAAGTAATGTTAGGTTTTGTTATGCATCCATATCGCTTTTATTAATATCTTTAAAAATACTGGAAATGTCATAATAATGAACGGATTTTGAGTTCAACAGGGCATAAAGTCAGCAAGACGCCAGGCAGCTACTTCTTTTTTGATAAAATTGCATCATAATCTAACATCTAATCATCATGTTTTCATGGTGATTTTAGGAAATCATTGATAATGTAGATGCAAATATAGCACAAATTTGCACTTAAAGACAGATAATATCATTATAAAAACTTTATAGAATGTGAATTCCACGCCACCTTTTGTATATAAATGGGAAAAAAGTCGCGCGAGAGAACGCTCAATTTAAGGTTTTAAAAAAAGGTAAGTTAAAGTGTTTCATGTGATGCTTTCAACAGCGTCTCTCTCTCTCTCGCTAATACTTAAAGTTTACACAAACAGATTCTTTTGTGCAAAAAAAGATCAAAAAGGTTCATGTAATGTTAGGTTTATGTTATGCTAGAGACAGTGTTAAAATATATAGGAATGTCAGGTATGCACAATCCTCCATAAACCACCACTGAAGTGCTGACTGCAAAAGTCATTTCACAGAGGCATCACACACACTCCCGCTCTCCATCTATCAATCATAATCTAACATCTAATCATCATGAACTGCTTATTTTTATCATCATTATATTAACAGTCTTCAGATATTATCTTCATTATGGAGCCACTTTTGAAAGAGAGAGGGAGGAATGATATACAATTTAAGAAGGTAAGTTAATGTGTTTCAAATTCTTAAATTTGTGAAACATATATTCTAGAAAGAAAAAAAACAGATCAACCATGACTGAAATGGCTTTACCTCTAAACACCACTTACAAAACGTCACACACACTCCCGACATTTTCTGGAGAACAGCAAAGAGAGAGGGAGGAATTAGCAATCGTCTTTTCCTCTTTACAAAAACGTTTACATTAACTTTCCTAATATTTAAATCTGGTTGTATTCTGACTGTGTATGCACAAATGTGTTACATGTGCCTCTTTTGATCAGAATTGTGTGGCATTTCAACACCGTAATCGGAATATCCACAGTTCTCTTATATCGGTGTGTCTAAAAATTATTTATGAGCACTATGAGAAACAGACAGACAAGTTAAGCTATTAAAGATAGCTGCATGTCTGGAACGTAAAGAAGAGAGACTCCATACAAGATTACAGCACAAGGAACAAATCATTTACAGATGGGTAAAATCACCATTAGAGTTTCATGACCTACATTCTGAAATACGCTGTGCTTATGTGGATCAAAATTAATGAGCTGGTTAAACTACCATGCAAGTTTACTAAAAACAAACTTAAATGGCAAAACGGAGCATGCTTCCAAGAGAATAGAGGGAACATGTTTTCATTAAGCTGAAAACCAAAAATAAAGTTTATTAAATAATGAATTAATCAAATTTAATAAGCAACACTCAAAATTTAAAAAGTTTTAACTGTACAAAAGGAAGTTTATACATCCTTTTTAATGATCATTATGTTTCTACTCAAAGTCAATGCTGAAATAAACATTAAAGAGTGACTAATAACTTTTCATAAGATTTATGAAATCTTAATTTCAAATCTTATTCCGAATCATTTTCCACATTTTAGTTTTTTATACCCATGTAGACATGGTCAGCTAGTCTGATTTCTCCAACTTTCCATTCTAAAACGTAAGCAAGTTGTCACACGTCAGTAAAGCGGTTGACTCCATAATTACAGGACCAGAGCCTGATATTGTCTCGCAGCTGTCTTGTTCCTTGTAGAACAAACCCAGACCAGCAGAGTATGTGCCGAGGAGCGACAGCAGCTATTCATAGACCTGAAGCAGGAACAGCTCTCTCTAAAACGCTCTGAAGGAGGCGTCTGAATACATGTGTGAGAGAAGATCTGGCTGGAATATGGATCATGTGAGCCCACAGAAAAGAAACTATTACAAATTTGAGACACGTGTACGCATGGATCCAGCCACATCTCCTAACATCAGCCAGTGAAATCACCTCTCCACAACATGCTTGCAAAAGCCCACACAAAACTAAACTCTACAGGAACTAATGAGAGAACATTAACAGAAAAGTCAACAGCAGAATTAAGAAACATTCAGATTTCCCATTCAGGATATGAAGAAACACTGGGTATTCAACTCTTGATTCACAAAGAAACAGCTGTGTATTCTTTCTTACTATTTCTGGAGTGTCTGGATCGACTTCCTTTCAAAATACAACCGGATATGCAGAAACTGTACTGGATGTTAACATACAGGAAAGGGTGTCACAGAAACAGGAAGTCAGGGGTGTCATTTCAAGGACTGTGGCACTACTGTTTACTTCCTATGATACATTGAATCAGTGAATGGAAGGAAAGCTCATTCATAGCTCAACCAAACACCATCAAAGCAGCCATCTGGATTATTGTCAATGAGAAGAAACCGACATCAAACACTGAAAGAGATAAATGAGAAAAAAATAGATACCTTATGGGAATAGTGGGGGTCCATGACACGGGCGAGTCCAAAGTCCCCGATTTTCAGTACCAAGTCCTCAGTGTTCACGAAGAGGTTGGCAGGCTTCAGGTCTCGGTGAAGCACATTCGCAGAGTGGATGTATTTGAGTCCTCGCAGCAGTTGGTACATGAACAGCCGTGCATGATCCTCAGACAACAAGCCCTGCTCCAGTAATTTACAGAGGTCGGTTTCCATGTACTCCTGTACGATGTATACAGAGTTGACCTCCGTCAGAGAGCTCACGTCCTCCGTGAGCCTCCGGCCACTGGGCCCCAGCGTTTCAAACACCTTCACGGTGTTGTCATGATCGAGCCTGCGAATGATCTTGATTTCGCGCAGTGCGTGTTTGACGCTCTGAGGGTCAGTTAAGACAATCTTTTTCACGGCGACCCTCTTGTCACAATCGGTGTCGACAGCGGAAAAGACCAGTCCATTGCCCCCATAGCCCAGAGGCTTTAGGTCCATGTAGCGAGGGCCCAAGTCGAAGCCGTGAATGTTCATAAGGCTTTCAAATTTCTCTGCCATTTTGCGGTCTACAAGAGCAGCTCTGTGCAGATATTATAGCAGGAAGGATTTTGATTTAACTGATATGCAGCTGATCTTAAGTTGCAACTACTAGAGCTAATTGAGAAAAGCAAACCTAACTTAACAAAAGATGAGACAAACACTCAAGCCTATGAAGACTTGAGCGTTTCCCTCGAAACGACTGTTAGTGTGTACTCTGAGAGGCTTGGAACTGATTCGGATATGTTACCAAGATATGATGTCATCATCCACAGCTCTTTTTAGCAGCTTTTTAAATGTAGTTTGTGGGAGATTTAACTTTTAATTTCAATGTTAAATGGAATGAATTTGGAAGCCAATCAAAAATCTCTGAATTTAACTGAAAAAATCTAAGTCACTACCTATAAAACCATCCTCACAGTGCAGAAATTTTCAGTGTATGACCGGCCCTGAGCAGCAGCATTACTAACGGTCCAAGTAAATTGGTATTTTTATTTTTTTCTGTTTAAAGCACCTGATGTGGGTAAACTGAAAGGGCTGATGATCTCAGAAAGACGATTTCTTCTCAGTGATCAGGCGGCTCCAGCTCACCGCAGTCGCAATCAAAACTATCCTCCATTTTACACTGGGGTACCCTGCAAAACAGAGCAGAAAAACAACTGATTAGCAATGTGCCATAGGTCTGAATCCCTCTAATCTCTCATCCCTCCTGACTAGATTTATTAAGTCAAAACTCGAATTAGAATTTTCTTTATTCTATTGCCATTTTACTTCTTTTTTTTTATTACCTATATATATATATATATTTATATATATAAACTCTTGTGTGGTGATATATATCTAGGATTTTATTTTTTATTTTTTCTTCTTTGCACTTCATAAATACCTACATTCACTTTTGCTTGTATAATTATCTCTCTTTTGAACTTGAACTAAGAAAAACTCGATGTTGAAAATGTCTCTCTTTTCTAATGAATCTGAGCAGTGTTCAACTGTATAAAGGATACTGAAAAGAACGTAATATAATCTTAACATGACATACTCATTTAAAATGACAAGCCCACAAGTAGCCTACACAAAAGAATACAGAAGACCCCTTATTCAGTTCTGAACTTTCTCAAAGAAATCGCTCCGGCTTATACACTCATGACAGCCCTCTTGGGCCATGCTTCCTGTGTGTTATTGTTCATGAATCTGAACTCTGACGCATCTACGCGGTCTGATGTCATGGGTTCCTGTTTCTCCTCATCAGACTGTAAAACACACCGCAGTGATCGTAACACACATGTAATGGATTAACAAGGGTCCCAGCCTGTGTCTGAAGACACAAAGGTTGGGGGCGATTCAGCCACGTTGCAGTAGTGTGTGAGGGAAATGATGGCTGACCGGCTGCCAACCATTTTGTTAACTGAAGGAGGGAGCAAACAAACACTGAAACAGTCTTATACTGATATTAAACCATCACCTATAAGTCACATCTAAACGAAGATAAAAGTGAAAGTGTGTTACTTAATAAACCCAAACCTATTATATGTTTTGATCTACCACATAAACTCCATTAAACACAACAAAGACAACGTTTACTACAACATTCAACGCTCAAAAAGTTAAATATATTAAGGCTGTCCAGGAATAACAAAATAAATTAGTTAATAATTACACATTAAAGTAAATAGGGTGAGGATTTGATTAACAAAATACAATAACGAGGCAAACTAATAAACTATCGTGTTGTATATACGTGGTTTGTTTATATTGCAGTCCTGTAAAGTTGACGGTTAATCCGGGTGTGTTTTTAGGGTTTTATTGGTCATTTTCGGTCCTCCATTTTGTCGTCGGGCTAACGTTAACTGTTAAGGTTACATGCTAAAGCTAAAACTGAACCGGCACGGAGTCAAAACAATGTTTCAATTAAATAAAACAATCAATAACCCAGTAAAAACAATAGGAACCCAGATATAAAACTGATGTTAAAAATATAACGAACAATAAATAACGACATGATTCACATAAACGTCAAGTCACCTTAAAGCCGTGTTTTAAAAAGATTAATAACCGAGGTGATGGTGAAATAGAACTCTTAATAACCATACTAATGTCTTACATAGGCGTAAACCGTGTCATCTAATGATTTACGTGTCAAATCTTAATGTTTTAAGGCGCTTCAACGCGTTACCTAACGTTAAACAAAGAAGGTTATTGTGCCACGGCTGATCTTCACGCCGCCCTTTGCCGTTAAAATAACCCCTTTAACCTATCCAAATAGCCACATTTACGCCCCTGACAGGCTCATATAGAAAGCAAAGACATAAAACATGTACTTACTCTCCTCACGGGTGTCATGTATATTGTATTCCTAACCGTTCTTGGTCAGGTTTGCGCTACCAGCACGCTCCACTCGCACACTGCCGTGTGAAGCTCTTGTGTTGAAGCGCTGTGAGTTAGCGCTGCTACGCATGCGCATTGAGCGCTTCTATTTCTATCCGCGTGAGGAGCTGCTCTATGAAGCGTCACTACGCATGGGCCTTGAACGCGTTTTGCACTCCTCCCGCTTCTTTTATTGCTATGAAACCGCGCCGTTTTCAAACTCATTAAATAGAAATTCACTGCAATAACCACAAAATCCACGAAGGGCCAGATAACTTGAATTTATAACAGTGAACATGGAATTGTGAAATCAAAAAATAATTAGGTCAAAAACATGTTTTTAAATTTACCAACAGCACATCCAAATACAACAATTTATGATAAAAAATGTTGCAATATTTTTTACTACAACGAAACTACTGTATAACTAAATGTTTTAAACACATTTTAGCATAAGTAGTTTAAGCATTACATATTTTATTATAATAAGCTTGATTTATATTTGCGTAGCACAAGCATCCTTTTATAAATAGTCGAAATCATCTCAAAAGTCAACAATAAAAAATCATTGCTATATAGGCTAGTTTAAGCTTTTATTATTATTAGTATTAGGCCTATATTTGGGGTTATTTCTGTTCACTAACGCATCAAATGGAATTGCAAAAATAATGTGTTCAGACAGGTTTCCCTGAACAATATTTGTAATAATCTGTATCCTACTGTTATCACAAGTGCATTTTGTGTGTGATATTCTAAATTAGGAGTCAATGCAGAACCTGCTGCAGGGTGTTACATAACCTACTCTTATTTGCTTCAGTTATGGTTCAAGGCGCTTTAATTCCAGATGATGACTTACACTTCTCGTCCATCGACGATAAAGCAGGATGGTTTTGTTCTGTCCAGGTCGGGTTAGTTTGTCCTGTGATAGTCAATGAATGACACGTCTCTGCTGACACCAGATCTGACGGTAGGGGCAGACTGCTTCAGATCTCAATGTTCCCATCATTCAAGATGTATTGCCATTAAAGCTACTTCCCTAATAGTTCAAGGTCTGTGGTGATGTAAATAGTTTGAGATGTATCTTGAACTTTCAGGGTTTACTTACTTATGTACTTTGTTAATTAATTAATTAATTTGTCCTATGTACTGTAGGCTATGTGCAGTTTATTCATCTTCACGATCACGACAACATCATCGACTAAACTACCCATGAGCATTTTAAGAGTAGCCTAACAACAACATCCTTCTTAGGATCTTATCTGATGTACAGACAGCATGTTCTGATCCAGCTCTACTCACTGCATTTGGGTCGATCAGTCTCTCCCTCCCTGTTCCGTCCCCGTTATTTCCAGAAAGCACGTTATGGTTATTATCCGAGTGTCTTCATATGGCTATGAGCAGAGGTCTGACCGCAGGACGCATGATGATGCTGCAACATCGCCGCAGACGAGCTGTCTGAAAACCATGATGCTCACAAGCTCCCAGGCGGATACGGTAAGCAACCAACACGGGTTTAAACACAGTAAATGTAGCTAAACTGAGCTGCATGAGGCGGAACGGAATAATCAGGACTGCATGTCCTGCGCCAGCGCTGAATGAATGGATGGATGCGCGCGTGTGAATCCCCGTGTGCTCGCGTCTGCCGCACTACGACTGCGCTTTAGAGTACTGCCACTGCCATGTCCACGTGTGAGCCCTACTCATCATATCACACGCTTTATATACTCCTGTATCCCAGCAGAAAACATTTGATCGATTACTGTAACATTATAAATACAAAATATGCCTATAATGTTTATTATGGATTTTGTATTAATTATCAATCACTTAGGCTAATGTTATTTATTTATTAATCTTGTGCAGCATAAAATGCTGGGTTGTTTCAACCCAACTTTGGGTCAAATATGGACTAACCCAACTTTTGGGTTAAAAATGTAATGTACAAAAAATCCAACCCAACCTCTGGATTAGTCCATAATTGACCCAAAGTTGGGTTGAAACAACCCAGCATTTTTTAGACCCCCTCAGCTTTGTGAAACCAAAGTTGCCATTAATCATTTATTTAACTTTCTTTTTCTTTTTTTGGAGACAAAACAAACATTAAGTCAAAGAAACCATGTTGTGCTTATTTAATTTCAGCTAGTTGCCAAACCAATATTTTTACTTTAGTTTAATTTGAAGTACTAAAATAACTAACTAAATAAGAAAATATATATACATATAAAAAACTATTCTAGTAAAAAGTTAAATAAAAAACTGAAAATGTCTAAATAAAAGTATATCAATGATAACAAAATAACTCCAGTCAGTCAGTGTATGGAAAAGGGCAAAATGCACATTCTGCAAGACTTAATTTTTGGTTTTTCATTTTTGTGGGTATAATAAATATTCAAGTCTAATATAAGGTGAAAACTATTCATATAAGGGAATATTAAGAGGTTACCCATCTTGGTAGCAATGTTGTGTAATGCGGAGACGTATAGTATTACTGCTTATCAAAATTTTATGATGGAAGAGTTTCACACAACCTTGTTTCACACTTAACATCTTATAGGTCAGCCACTTTTGAAGCCCAGATCAACCCATGCGTGCCCCATGCAAACGTTTGTGATTGTAGAGAGATTCATTTAAATAGGGATAAATATAAACACAAGCTAGTGGTGTGATAATGTGGACTTTGTGTCTACCTGCAGCATGTGGACAGAGAACAGTAGGTGTTGGATAACAGCTCAATCCCTCACACACGTTGAACATTCAGGTTTATTACGAACTCTGTCCCCAGACATTCTTAAACAAACAAATGCTCACAACCCACTTTCACAACCTAAAATTTATAAAATGACGACATTTCATAGAAATCACAAGTGAGGTTTTGCCTTTTCGCCTTTGGAAGCTACCAGACAAACTGTAACCTAATTTAGACGAATCACACAGCCAAGATTATCCATCCACAATATGAACACAACACCAAAATAAATGTGTAATGTTTTAAGCATTTACACACCATTTAACATGCTTTTTTATGCAAAACATCTTCCAGTACAGGAGCTCCCTTGGGGGAAATCATGGTTTGCTGATCAAGGGCACAGTGGCCAGTCACTCTATAGTTCCTGGGTCACGGCTGCTTGGCGTCAACATGCAAGCATTGTGAAAGCAGCCCATATTATTAACCAGCAGGCAACCACTTGACACATCACAGTTAATTACATAACGGTCAGATAATTGACCCCTCCCTCCTGCAGAGAGATTTATCTTAGTTTTCGCAGACATCACTGAGAAACTAAACTTTAAAGCTGTAGAGCAATGTTCCATGATCTATAGTTTACATAATCCAGTGAGCCAGTTATTATGGTCCAATGAGCCTCCTACACCCTCTCACGACTCTCCTTGCTGGACGCCTGTGTACCACATTCTGTTTACTGCTTGTGAGCACATGCTGTCTAGAGTTTTATTGGGGAATCAGTGCTCTTCTTACCATTAGATCTTCTATAATTATATTACGATGTACTCGGGCCATGTCTATTCACTTAATGATGTTCCAATAAAGCTCTGCTGTAAATTGTATCTGTGCTGGTTTAGGGGTCACTTTCTGGGAGCCTTCGCAACCTGTCATCATAAATCGTCCGAAACATTCAGTGTCCATATTATATGTCCTCAGAGAGAGAAGGACACCAGGAGAAAAGGTCTCTGAAACTTAGTCAGCGGTCTTATAAGTGTCACCTTATTAGTAAGTGTTAAAAATTAAGCAGCAAGTTTCAAACAAGTGAGGTCAGGTAAGAACAGGTAACTTACCATGGCTGAATTCATCCAACAGCAGCTGGGAATGCATTTTTAAATCAGTAATCCATGCAAAAGTGTCAAAGAAGTGAGAAAAGTATCCAAAAGACAGTATCCAGTACGGAGAGGTTAAAAGCAGGTCGACACAGAAAGCCAGAGGGAGTCCAGAGCGGTAGTGGTGTGGAAGAACACTCATCTGATTCTGGACTCGGGCTCCATAGTGGGCTGTTATAGGCTGGGAGAGAAGGGGCGGAGTTTATTCTGTGTATGGTTCTGTCAGTCAGCGCCAACTCTAGTCCTATTACAGGTCACTCTACAAGCTCTCTCTCTCTTATGCTCAACTATCTCTCCTGCTCCTTCAATCTTTTCTTATTTCTTACACTTTTTACCCATTTTTCTTTATGTCATTCAAATTACTTGGGATTTCGGTGCACATAAGCAAACTAAGATTACTATAATTTACCTTTTTTATAGACAGTAGCAGGCGGACTGCTGTTTGAGTTAGAGGTGAATCAAACAGAAGGGAAAATTACATATCTACTTTAATACAACATGACATGGCAAAATATTATTTCAGCTGATTGTGCTGTTCTGAAGTAGCAAGGTTCAGACTAACTATTCAGACACACCTTTTAATAGATTAATATTGCATGACTTATGATTAGTGCACATAATAAATTAGTCTGACACAATGCACGTGATCTTCCAATCAGAATTTTGGCTTTGGTTATTAAGCCCTCTTATTTTTTTAACCACTTCATTCCAACCACCTGTCATAAGAAGACAGATTTTTGTGATTCAGTTCCTGAGGTTTCCCATTCTAATACTGTACATGAGTTTTGAATTTAGTTCATGTCAGCTTTAAGTGTACACGTGCATGTCTATGATGAACTATAAAGTGTACAGACCAATTCATTATCTTGATAAAATATATAAATATATATACACTGATTATTAGGCTGTTAAAATGTATGTGTTTTTCATTACTTAGCACTTTTAGTCATTTCTAGTAACATTTAAATCTATTAATTCCAATACAAATTGAAATTTGCTGATGGAAATATATTGGTCAAAAGACTAGGAATTAATTTCAAAGTAGTAACTTTAGTAATTTCTTGCAATACCATTTACAATGGTATCCATGTGAAAATGATTCAGTACCATATAAATATCAATGTGCAATTGTCCCTCCACAATATGTTTTTGTGAGGTAGTTCTGTTATTTTGTTGAGCATTGGGGCTGTATGTCCACAGAGGGGACTCTGAACGTCTGCCACATGTTTACAGGAGAGAAATACTTGGGTGTGATAAAGTTACAGGTTATATGTGGGGGGCTGTGTGTCATTGTGTGTCATGTTGCAGAAATCCATCTCTTTTCCTCTCGCTATACCCCTCGCTAATCATCTGTCTATTTTTCTCTCCGTTCCTGTCATGCCGTGAGCTCTGCACGCATGTCTTTTGTGTGTCCATGAGGTCAACATTTCCACCAACAGATGCTTGCATCCAGGGTGTGATGTTATCAAAATAAAAGGCTCTAAATAGTTGGCGTTGGGCCTGTGACGTGTGTCTATTAGTCTTATTACCATCTGGATTTCTGCATTCTGTTTCTATGGGCATTGGAGATCCAGGCACTATATGACAAATAAAAACAAGTAAGGTTAGCCATGACACACATTTCCATAGCTGCTAGTTTGCCAAGCTACAAGGCATAATTGAAAGTGCAGTGATTAAACTAAACTAAACTGTTTTGAAGATATCTAAGCTACAAGTTAATAACAAAAAGTAGCAACACTTAAGTTATATAGCCAGTGATATACATCATAACTTAAAATAAAACAATGAGGATTGTGTTGTTGTTGTTTGAATGAATATGTTTAACAAGAATCCTTTTGAAAAAAAATATAATCATCAAAAATATAAATAAATCAAAATTACACATTCTGAAAGTGTCTTACTCTGTTTGCATGCAGACCTCATTTTAATTTATTATGCTAAATTAACAAATAACACAACAAATTGACAAAAGAGTTCTTCAACATGTACCTCGATTAGAACTAAATTATTACTGGTTTGGAGCGACATGAGGGTGAGTAAGCACTTCATGTGGCTGTGTTATGCATTGACATCAGAAATAGGTTGCCCTTTCAGGACCCCGATGACATCGGTGAATCATTCATTTGGAGGGGCTGCGTCAGTTATGTCTGTACCGGCCTGCACCAGCTCCTCATTACAATTCAGACTGCTGTCAGTGATTCAAAACCTTGTTTAAGATAATTAGGAATCAGAGAACACAAAGCTTTCAGCATTGAATGCATCTTTAACTGCAAATATGTGAAATAAGTGCACGCACAGCCTATGTGTTCATCTCCTCAGAAAAAAAGGTTATAATCACATCCCATATATTCGAATATGCTGATACCCTCAAGGTCATAGGAATTAGAGTCAATGTTTCAGTCTTAAACTGTTTGTGCCTATCTTTCAAAGCATGCCGCTGCTGATAATGAATGACACATCACAGGTTTGATTGAGCACAGACTTTGACTGATTGATAGGTCCCCAAGAATAAGAGAGAGCTTCTACGAATGTAAGTGTTTTGGCATATTTTTAAGGAGGTCAAAGGATGAGTGAAGGATTACCAGTTGTAATGTTTTTCTTCCCATCAACTAGAGCAAAGGTCACACACACACACACACACACACACACACACACACACACACACACACACACACACACACACACACACACACACACACACACACACACACACACACACACACACACACACACACACACACACACACACACACACACACACACACACACACACACACACACACACACACACACACACACACACACACACACACACACACACACACACACACACACACAGTTAACTTAATTTATTGATATGCTCAGATTTGCATGATGTATGCAGCAGGTTAGCATTGTGCTTTCACACAAGTGTTCTGAGAACCATGAAAAATTGCAATGAAAAGTTACCAACCAATCAGATATAACTTTTGGGTCACATGTCTGGACTCATCATTCAGCCTCTGGCAGCATACCCACCAACTGATGTATATGGAATGTAAAAAGTGCAGTTGGTCTCTCAAAACAGCAGGCTCAAATCTGATTGGCTGGCTCTACTTAGTTTCTCAGACTCAGGTTGTACAAGCTTAAACCAATCCAGGGGAAATAGTAATTTAGCCCTGGTTTCACAAACAGGGCTTTCTGTTGTAGTTTAATTAGGACATTTAAGTATTTTTTTATAAATGTGCCTGTTTAAAAAACAAGTTACCATCTTTCATCATTTTGAGAGTACCATGACACATGTGCGCTTTCTCCTGAACATAAAACAACGGTATGGTAAGGTTATTGGGTTTTTACCAGAATATGGAAAGTGGACCAGATTCTATGCTAAAGTCTGAATCGAGGATGATTGTGTAAGGGCAGGTTTGGGTCAGGGATTAGCTGTCTGAGCCTATAATATTGATGGTGAGACTCTAGTAAGGGCGGGTCTTGGGTCAGAGGTAGATGTCTCTTTCAGTTAGGAACTGTGGACAGTGAATTGTGTGAAAGAGTTGTTGGATACATACTGGGTTACGTGATATTACTCTGTGCTACTATCTGCCTTGCCTGGAGACAGAAATGACTGTCACAACATGTAACTTGCGTGCGTTTGATTGCAGTCGAGTGCAGATTAGGAAATAGCAGAATCTGGGATTTCTGTGATGTAACTGGATTTTAGCTCGCTAACCATGCAATTTATAAACAGGAATTAAGCAAGAGGGGACAATAGAGGTAGCCAGTCCGGCTCCTTTAGCCTTTGGACAATCCCCTTTCAGAGATTGAGAGAGAGAGCGCTTGGCAGTCATGCCCAGGGAGGCTTTATCTGATCTGTTCCCTTTGGATGCCTGATTTGGTTGTTTGTTGTGAGTGTTCACCCTTCCAGACAGCACTGCCATGTGATGCTGACACACTATAATCTAGCTTAGCCTCAACAGCAAATGCACTTATGAACCAAAACTGCTTAATTGCTGTAATCATTTTAATTTAACCCCACTGTTTTCAATATGACAGATGAGAAAATCTAACAAATAACATGACATGATTTGTCATAGTAATGTTTTTGTTTTAGTTTTAAGTTATGTTCAAGATTCAAGTGTCTAAGGGTTATTAGAAAGCTAGAGGCAATTGAGTTTTTAGCAAGGTTGGAGCTTAGCTCTGCAGGACAGTTGGTGACTTTGGCCAGCCCTGGTATAGACTTTCACGCAGGCGCAGAATGTATGCAAGTTGGTCACTGGCCATTGGCTGTAGATTTTGTGTTCAGATGCAGCTTTTTGGCCCAGATGCAATCAGGCAACTTGAGACCAAGAACAGAGTCAATTTTTGTTGCCACTATTCTATGATATCAGTTTGGTGTGTCAACAACAACAACATTTATAAAGCAGTTTGAAACACAAAGATAGATCCCAAAAAGAGCCATCCACTTGATTGGCTCTATGACTCTCTCTCCTCTCCACCTGTAGCTGGTGTGTGGTGAGCGCACTGGTGCCGTTGTCCTGTGGCAGCCGTCGGATCATCCAAGTGGATGCTGCACACTGGTGGTGGTTGAGGAGAGATCCCCCCCCCCCCAACATGATTGTAATGTGCTTTGGGTGTACAACAATACACAATAAAGCGCTATATAAATGCATAATTAATTAATTAATTTGTTAATTAATTCAAAATGCTATACAGTGTGCAAAAGCAGGTCAACACAGTAAAAGCAACAGTTACAGACATCTAAAAGCTCAAGAATTAAAATAGGGTTTAAAAGTAAAAAAGAAAAATATCCAATGAAGGAGTATACCAATGAAGGGGAGACTATTCCAAAGCTTGAGCCCAGCCACAAAAAAAGGCAAAATCACCCTTTGATTTGAAGCACCTTGGTGCAAAGCCGGACAAAACCTTACATAAAAAAATTCATGATTTTAAAATCACCCCAGAATTTAACTAGAAGCCTGCGAAGGGATGCTAAAACAGGGGAGATATGGTCCCTCTTTTTAGACCCAGTCAGAAGCCTTGCAGCTACATTCTGAAAAATCTTGATAACGAAGACTGCAGGAGACCAGACCAGCTGGCTGAAGAGGCTTCTCCCTACGGTCAGCTCTAGGGCTTTGTAAAAAAAAAAATTGTAATTGAATGATTCTTATTTTCAGTTTTAATAATTAGTGGGTGCAGTACTAATTCTGCTCTGCAGGCATTATTTGGAGATTCTTATAGCATATTCTGCCATCAGATTCTCTATTGGATGTTTGGCCAATTTAATGCATTCTTGGTAAGTCAGTGGACCACAGTAGACCTCAAATCCACAGAGCAGGACGGGTTCTGGAACCAATGTCAATTTTGATATTTTTCATAGAGTAAAAAAATTGTTATGCTTTGTCTCACAGGTTCACAGCCTTTTCAAAGTTTCCTGTTTATTCCGAGGTATGTGTAGTTTTGAATGGGTTCCAATGACGTTGTCTAATTTGAAATTATGATGTTGTTCTTGGCAACATGTATATTTTCAACATACATGTTGCCCCTTGGTAATATTATTAGAAAATATGGGATCAATTTACATTGTTATGCTGATGAAACTCAACTATATATCTCAACAAGACCAGATGAAACATCTAAATTATCTAAGCTAAGTGTGTTAAAAATGTAAAAGTTTGGATAACCAATAATTTTCTCATTTTAAACTCTGATAAGACAGAGATATTACTTATTGTACCAAAAAACAGTACACAAAATATCTTGGATCATAGTTTGCAACTAGACGGATGTCCCGTTTCTTCCTCTACAGTCAAAAATCTTGGTGTTGTATTAGACAGCAATATATCTTTTGAAAATCATATTTCCCATGTTACAAAAACAGCATTCTTCCATCTTAGAAACATTGCCAAGCTACGGAACATGTTAACTGTTTCTGATGCAGAAAAGCTAGTTCATGCATTCATGACCTCTAGACTGGACTATTGTAATGCACTGCTAGGTGGTTGTCCTGCATCTTCAATAAACAAGCTACAGATAGTACAAAATGCTGCGGCTAGCCCTTACCAGGTCAAGAAAATATGATCATATTACTCCAATTTTACAGTCTCTGCACTGGCTACCTATTAAGTTTCGTATCAGTTACAAAATATTATTACTTACCTATAAGGCCCTAAATGATTTAGCTCCTGCGTACCTAACTAATCTTCTATCACGCTACAATCCAACCCGCTCCTTAAGGTTGCAAAACACTGGACTATTGGTAGTACCTAGGATAGCAAAGTCCACTAAAGGAGGTAGAACTTTTTCATATTTGTCTCTCAAACTCTGGAATAGCCTTCCTGATAATGTTCGGGGTTCAGACACACTCTCTCTTTTTAAATTAACATCCCATGGTAACTAGGAATTACACAAGCTTCAGTCTGGATCCAACCCTTAAATGATCAGAGATAACCAAACACCTGAGAAGAGATGATGCCAACCCCTCAGAGAATATACAGAATTAAATAAATTTAGCCAAAAGTTAAATATATTAGGTTTCTGCAATATATAAATCTATTGTAGAAACTTAATTACCTGTGAAGCTGCTTTGCAATGATTGTTTCGTGAAAAGTGCTATTCAAATAATTGAACAGTGTCTTTTTCATAATATCATTATTTTTCTATTTTCGGTGTGAAATGTCAGAGCCCATGTCTGACCGAATGTGCAGATGCTGCTGTAACCCTTTTGTTTTGGTAGACAGTGGCACCAGGTCATCTGCAAACAGTCAAAAAAATGACTTCAGTCTCTAGTAGAGTAAGACTGTTCCAGAGCCCTCATTAGTTCATTTATGTATATTGAATAGCATGGGACTCAATCCATGACTCCGAGGGAATCTGTCTGTTTGTCACCAATTTAATGCAAATTTGTTGTTTGTGTATTGATTTGGCGATATCATGGTTTTCCTCCAATGCCTTAGTCAACTGAAGTAAAAGTTCTTCATGCCAAATTATGTCAAAAGATACAAAGCATGACAAGATTCTAGTTGTTCTGGTTGATTTCCTTGTCAATTAGTGTATGTGGAGAGTATAACATCTGATACGCAATATCTTGGCATTTACTCTGAACATATTTGTGAGTGAGAAAGTGGAGGAATCTGCTGTTTAAGCAAAACACAATGTTGTGAAAAAGTTTCCTTGGTTACTGTTTACACATATGCTATACCACAGTCGTTGCTGGGGTCAAGATTTGTCTCTGTTATTACAACCCAAATTCCAGAAATGTTTGGAAGTTTTTAAATTTGAATAAAATGAAAACTGAAAGAATTTCAAATCACATGAGCCAATATTTTATTCACAATAGAACATAGATAACATAAATTTTTTTTAACTACATTTTTAGCTCAAAATTAGCTCATTTCAAATGTGATGCCTGCTACAGGTCTCAAAATAGTTGGGATGGGGGCATGTTTACCATCGTGTAGCATCTCCTTTTCTTTTCAAAACAGTTTGAAGACATTTGGGCATCGAGGTTATGAGTTTCTGGAGTTTTTGCGTTGGAATTTGGTCCCATTCTTGCCTGATATAGGTTTCCAGCTGCTGAAGAGTTTGTGGTCGTCTTTGACGTATTTTTTGTTTAGTGATGTGCCAAATGTTCTCTATGGGTGAAAGATCTGGACTGTAGGCAGGCCAATTCAGCACCCGGACTCTTCTACTACAAGGCCATGCTGTTGTAATAGCTGCAATATGTGGTTTTGCATTGTCCTGCTGAAATACACAATGCTTTCCCTGAAATAGACATTGTCTGGGGGGAGCATATGTTGCTCTAAAACTTTTATTTACCTTTCAGCATTCATAGTGCCCTCCAAAACATGCAAGCTGCCCATACCGTATGCACATATGCACCCACAATCCATCAGACATGCTGGCTTTTGAACTGAACGCTGATAACACACTGGAAGGTCTCCCTCTTCTTTTGCCGGAGAACACGGCGTCCATGATTTCCGACAAGGAAATCAAATTTTAGACTCGTCTGACTATAAAACACTTTTCCACTTTGAAACAGTCCATTTTAAACGAGCCTTGGCCCTACAGGACACGACGGCGCTTCTGGACAATGTTCACATATGGCTTCCTTTTTGCATGATAGAGTTTTAGTTGGCACCTGCAGATGGCTCGGCGGATTGTGTTTACAGTCAGTGGTTTCTGGAAGTATTCCTGGGCCCATTTAGTAATGTCAATTACAGAATCGTGCCGATGAGTGATGCACTCATTTCTTTTTCAGCCAACTTTTTTGAGACCTGTTGCAGGCATCAAATTTGAAATTAGCTCAATTTAGTGGATAAAAATGTAAAATTTAATTTAAACATTTTTATGCTCTCTACGTTCTATTGTGAATAAAATATTGGCTCATGTAATTTAAAAGTCTTTTAGTTTTCATTTTATTCACATTTAAAAAATGTCCTGACATTTCCGGAATTCGGGTTGTATGAATGAAGCCCTGGTTCCAGATGTCGGGATACGTTTTAGAATGGTTAATGTATGTAGCTTCTGTATTTTTTATTTAATTTAGGATGGTGCCAACATCATTTAGGATGGTGCTTCTTGGGATTTCAGGGTCAATATTTGTCTCATAATTTAGACAGTTTAACTGGAGAATATAGATTCTAGTAGTCTTTGATAGGTGACTCCAAAAGATGTAGTTTGTTGTGTAAGGCTTTTTGCAGGCTGCATTACTTAAAATATTGGAGAAGTGGCTAATCCAGACATCTCCATTCTTCAAGTCAAGTAAAGTCAAGTCACCATTATTTATATAGCACTTTTAACAAAACAAATTGTGTCAAAGCAACTGCACAATATAAAAATACGAAAATAGTGTGTCAATAATGTAAAATGACAAGATTAAACACTCAATTTTCAGTTGAAGGCATTTCGTTGTTGAATTAAGTGATGGCATCGTCCAGCTCAGTTAATTTTAAATAGTATCTGGGCAATCAAGTCGACGATATCACTGGAAATGAAGTGTCCCCAACTAAGCAAGCCAGAGGCGACAGCGACAAGGAACCAAAACTCCATCGGTGACAAAATGGACAAAAAACCTTGCGAGAAACCAGGCTCAGTCGGGGGACCACGTCCTCCTTTGGCCAGACGAACCAGCAGTTTGTTCCAACTGCAGCAAAGTCAGATTGTAAGGGCTCAATTTGTTCCTGTGTTTTTTTCCAATGACTGTCTAGGTGACGGGGTCCTCACTGGGGATCTATCTCTAGGCCTCATCTAGGTGTCCTGGTCTCCGCTGACATTCAGGGATGTAGAGGTAATCTCTAGGTGCTGATCCACCATCTGATCTGATATGGACTGGATCTGTTGACTGCAGTGACCATCTGGGCTGGATACGGACTGGATCGGGTGGCTACGGTGACCTCAGAATAAGAAACAGACTAATATTAGCGTAGATGTCAATCTTCTGACAATGTTACAAGTACATAGTGTGTTATGGGAAGTATTCCTGGTTCCGGTTAACCTAATTAATGCAGCCTAACAATCCTTTAACAGATTTGAATATTATAAGTGTATTAGTGTGTTACAGTATCTCACAGAATTGAGTACACCCCTCACATTTTTGTAAATATTTTCATGTGACAACAATGAATAAATTACACTTTGCTACAATGTAAAGTAGTGAGTGTACAGCATGTATAACAGTGTAAATCTGCTGTCCCCTCGAAATAACTCAACACACAGCCATTAATGTCTAAACCGTTGGCCACAAAAAGTGAAAATGTCCAAATTGGGCCCAATTAGCCATTTTCTCTCCCAAGTGTCATGTGACTCGCTACTGTTACAAGGTCTCAGGTGTGAATGGGGAGCAGGTGTGTTAAATTTGGTGTTATCGCTCTCACTCTCTCATTCTGGTCACTGGAAGTTCAACATGGCACCTAATGGCAAAGAATTATCTGGGGATCTGAAAAAAAAAAGAATTGTTGCTTTACATAAAGATGGTGTATAAGAAGATTACCAAGACCCTGAAAATGAGCTACAGCATGGTGGCCAAGACCATACAGTGGTTTAACAGGACAGGTTCTCCTCAGAACAGGCCTCACCATGGACAACCAAAGAAGTTGAATGCACGTGCTCAGCATCATATCCAGAGGTTGTGTTTGGGAAATAGACGTATGAGTGCTGCCAGCATTGCTGCAGAGGTTGAAGGGGTGGGGGGGTTAGCCTGTCTGTGCTCAGACCATACATTGCACACTGCATCAAATTGGTCTGCATGGTTGTCATCCCAGAAGGAAGACTCTTCAAAAGATGATGCACAAGAAAGCCCACAAACAGTTTGCTCAAGACAAGCAGACTAAGGACATGGATTACTGGAACCTCGAGACGAAGATAAACTTATTTGGTTCAGATGATGTCAAGTTTGTGTGGCGGCAACCAGGTGAGGAGTACAAAGACAAGTTTGTCTTGCCTACAGTCAAGACAATGGATGGTGGTGGGAGTGTCATGGTCTGGGGCTGCATGAGTGTGTCCGGCACTGGGGAGCTACAGTTAATTGAGAGAACCATGAATGCCAACATTTACTGTGACATACTGAAGCAGAGCATGATCCCCTCCTTTCGGAATCTGGGCTGCAGGGCAGTATTCCAACATGATAACGACCTCTGCCTTGCTAAATAAGCTGAGAGTAAAGGTAATGGACTGGCCAAGCATGTCTCCTGACCTAAACCCTATTGAGCATCTATGGGGCATTCTCAAACGGAAGGTGGAGGAGCATAAGGTCTCTAACATCCACTAGCTCCGTGATGCCGTAATGGAGGACTGGAAGAGGACTCAAGTGGCAACATGTGAAGCTCTGGTGAACTATATGCGAAAGAGGATTAAGGCAGTGCTGGAAAATAATGGTGGCCACACAAGATATTGACACTTTTGGGCCCAATTTGGACATTTTCACTTAGGGGGTGTACTCAATTTTGTGGCAGCGATTTAGACATTAATGGCTACGTGTTGGGTTATTTTGAGGGGACAGCAAATTTACACTGTTATACAAGCTGTACGCTCACTACTTTACACTGTAACAAAGTGTCATTTCTTCAGTGTTGTCAAATGAAAAGATATAATAAAATATTAACAAAAATGTGAGGGGTGTACTCATTTCTGTGAGATACTGTATGTGTACGCCAGGTTAAAGAGATGGGTCCTTAATCTAGATTTAAACTGACAGAGTGTGCCTGCCTCCAAAACCGTGTTAGGTGGATACCATGCTTCAACAAAGAAATATCCTGGCAAATAATACTGAATTGTGAATGGTACATTTTTTATGCAAGTATGTCTTTAGCAGATGTATGAAAATCAACAGAGAAGATAATTTACCACACAGGTTATGCAAGTATGTCTTTAGCAGATGTATGAAAATCAACAGAGAAGATAATTTACCACGTTTAAAAAAAATAATAATCAAACATTGACAGTGTTTATTGTCAAGCAATTATGGAATTTGACTCTTTTTAAGGCATAAAGACAGAAAATGATAAATTGTGGAAGAGTTTAAAGTTGAGTGATTATTGTCAAAGCGGTAAAACAGTTGTTTTCTCACAAGATGAGGACTGATAAAACTTCTTCATGCGTAGATAAAGGACACAAAATGTTCTGAGAATGGAGAAATACCTCAAAATATGGGCCTCTTTTAGCCTTTTGTTAGCACACACATATAATTAACAATTACCTCTCATATAACGGCTTTACCTGTCTGCAGAGTGCAACTTGTGTCACCAGTACATCCAAATGTGTGTATGGTATGAGACAGATTACATTATTAGTCTTGTATATGTATTTAGTTTTAAAGTCTGTATGAGATATAAATGAAAGCTAGCTTGCTAGCTTGTACTTATTTGAACAATGTCTGAGACTTGATGTTACGAGCACTTCCTGTGTCTGTTTGCCTCTTCAAGATGAATTGCTTTATGTATTCCCCAATTGTAAGTCGCTTTGGATAAAAGCGCCCGCAAAATGACTAAATGTAAATGTAAATGAAAGGTTTTGGGTGTTATTTTTATAAAGAAGATCTGTTTGAGCTTCAAGAGCCTCTCTATTTGAGTTTGAAACCTCTAAGCAAGTGTGTGTCTACATGTAAATGTGGGTGATGCTTGCAGCATTGCTGTGGTAACTGCACTAAAGTGCCTGTTGGTAGGCCAGTTACATAATTCTCTTGTTATCACTGGCATTGCCCTTTTACCCAGCTTCCATGGTCTGTCCTTTATCTTTTAAACCCATTTTACTGCCAATACAACACACTACATGGAAACAAACTCAAATAATACTGATTATCAAGAGTGGTTTGCTGACTGAGGACTTGAATGAATATTGCTCATCTATTTCTGAAACCAAGATTTATGTGTAATTTCTCTCTCTCTCCCAGAAATGTTATATGTTTAGTATCTCACTTGTTTCTTCTAGACAGCAATGAGATCCAGTGGAGAGCAAATTAAGTCTTTTGTTGAAGTCTTTAACCACTTAGATATTTTTCCTGAGAAAAAGGCCTCAGTAATCACATATGTCTCCTTTAGAGTTGAAAATACATCTCGATGTCTCGAACTGTGCTCAGAGATGCCAAAATACAAAGGTCTGCCATCAACAGTCAGAGATCTAAATATGAAGTCAAACCTTTTTCGCCCAATTCGTCCAAGACTAAAACCTAAACACATTCATTTTATATGTGTTTACTCTTCCTTATAATCAAATATATCCTATATCTCATGCTATGAGAAAGAACAACCTAGGAATATGAAAAATGTCCTCTGGGAAAACTTAATTGGTAATCTTTTTTTTAGTTTAAACTAGTCTATTCGTAACATGACCATTAGTTATCCACAAACAAAACTTTGAATTTAGCTAATGTGTAACATTACCTTAGGTGCTTTCAGAATGGTACAGATTGGAATGAACCCAGTGGGCTGTGCAGTAAACACTGCTGTCACGTCTGTCTGCCATCCATTAAAGGAATGTTTTACTGCCCTGAACAATATGTGACTGGGTAATAGCCTGGTATTCAGAGCCATCTATGGAGCGCCTGGTGTGTATCAATACGTTGTATGGATTTGGATTCTTCACGCCACATTACCCAGGACAGATGGGAACAAGCAAGGTAGTAATAGATTAAACCAATAAGCGACATGTAGAAATGGGCCCAGAACAGTGTGTTCTGTTCTGTCATGCTTTTGTAATGGTCTTTTATGCTTTAATGCAAAACAAAGATGATAGACCAAAGCTTAAATGCATGCATATGTGTTCAGAGTCACTGTGGTTGGGATGAGCAGTTTGAATCTAGTGAATTTGGCAGCTATTTACTATATTTAAGGCTCATTGAAAGTTTTTAAACAGTTAGGTCAGAGAGGGCTATGTTACGGTTATTTTAGTTTCATGCAGTCTCTATCTATACTTACTGTATGTGTAAGATTACATTTCAAACACTGTACACTAGGGGTGTAACGGTACACAAATATGACGGTTCGGTACATACCTCGGTTTTAAAGGGGTCATATGATGCGATTTCAAGTTTTCCTTTCTCTTTGGAGTGTTACAAGCTGATTGTGCATAAATAAGATCCCTGAAGTTGCAAAGACTAAAGTCTCAAAACCAAAGAGATATTCTTTATCAAAGTTAAGAGTCTTCCACACACCCCTAAAACAACTCATTCGAACATGCCCCCACATGTCTATGTCACGATGTGGAAATATTTGCGTATGGCATGGTTTCAGTAACCGCAGTAGTGTTGATGCAGCCCTATCAAAGCGGTGTGTTTCTAGGTGAAAGAAATGCACTTTATTTGACCTTACGAAAGTAGATACATTTAGGAATCATTAAGATAACTTACAACAGAACAGCAATGCATTTTATAGATGACAGTTTCGATAACCTAGGAAAGGAGGTAATTCTGACTTTTCTATGACAATCTGGCGCTTCTGAATCAGCAACTGTAAGTATGTTGTATTTGCTATTGACTGTTCAAATGCGGAGTTTTGTGCATCCTGTGTATGTGTGGGGGTGTGTGTGAGAGAGAGAGAGAGAGAGAGGGTCACAGTAGAGTCAGCTGTCTTAATCGCGGCTTGTGTACAAACACATACTAGCATAATCACTGTCTGTCACGCAAATCTGTTCCCCTTTCGGGCTTGAACTTATAAGGACATTATTTTTTATATAGTCTTTACTTTTATTTTGAAAGCTGAAGCTCACGATTATGGTATGGGGTGTTACATTTCCGACTTTGCTTGTGGTGTTCGGCTAATCACAATGCACTGTGCCAGTTGGCCAATCAGAGCAGACTGCGCTTGTCGGAAGGAGGGACTTTGTAGAAAACAAAGCGTTTGAGAGAGGCGGGGCATAGAGGACTTACAATAATATACAGTATTTGAAAAATAATGTGTTTTTTTAACATTAGAGCATGTCTACATAATCTGTTACACCAAATACACAAAATAATGATCGATAAAAAAACATCATATGACCCATTTAACATCACGGTTCGGTATGATTTTGGTACAGCAGGAGGAAAACTAAACTTTTTTTTTTAATAAACAGTGGTTTACTGACCAAGTTGCTCTTTCTTTAAATACATTCAGTTATAATGTAAAAATTTCTTAGTGATAAAAATCTACCTCAGCTTATGCTTTAAACTATAGGAATACCTTTGTCATTATAAGTGTCAGAGTCTGCTCCCTCTGCCTTGTGTTACCTTACCCTTGTATGGTCCTTCTTGTTCTCCATCATGAATTAACAAATCCCTACTGTGTTTGATTACTCCTCACCTGTTGCCGATTCCCTGATTTACTTCTGTGTTCATAAGCCCTGAGTCCCCTGAGACTTTGTCCGTCACAACTCGTCGATGTATTGGTATCCTGTGTTCTATCATTAAAATCCATTATATTCTACCTCTCGTCTCCTCGCGTCCTATAACACTGACAGATGAACACCATTATTCATCCGCACAGCTCACCAACCCGTTTGATCGTCTCCGAGGATCGCCGGCAGCTCATGCAAAATTCTGCCGGTCGGAAAACCTTAGCGCCGTTCGCTCAGCTCAAGCCCTCCACGTACAACGAAGCCGTGGTGTCCGCTGGAGCTCATCTTCGCTGGTCCCGCCCAGCTCACCTGTCTGCTGGTTAGTTCCGTGCTACCGAGCGCTGGTTGTGGCTTGTTGGTGGAATATGAGGGATGGTTTGAGCCCACCCAGAGGCTCTCGCCAGCATGTGTCTGCTCCTGCCAACGCCCTCCAGTGCCAGCTTCCTCGCCAGTGCCCTCCAGTGCCTGCTCCTCGCCAGCGCCCTCCCGTGCCTGCTCCTCGCAAGTGCTCTCAGTACCCTGCTGTTTCCGCCAGCTCTTCAGTGCATTCTGGTTTCGTCCAGCTCTCCAGAGCGGCCCCCGAGTCTGCGCACCATACGCCCGAATTAGCGCACCGGAGTGCCCCCGAGATCAGCGCCACGAGCGCCCCCGAGGTCAGCGGGCCACCCGAGCGCCCCCGAAGTCCAGCGCAACCCGAGCGCAGAGGCCGAACTTGGTCGCTGGTCCCGTCCACTCACCTTGCCTCGCTGTCCCGTCCACTCACCTTGGGCCTCCGCTGGTCCCGTCTAGCTCACCTTTGCCTCCGCTGTCGACTTTTGGCTCCGCTGGTCCCGTCCAGCTCACCTTTGCCTCCGCTGGTCCCATCCAGCACCTTCGCGCTTCCAGATGCCGGGCGGCAATCCCCCAAGACAATTTTTTGGGAGGGTCTAACCTTGGCCCACAGGCGGCCCCGGACTCGATGGGCCACGGTACCCGAGCCATGGCCCAGAGTCCCTTGATATGGCCGCCTGATCACCATGGCCAATTCACCTGACCCGCCATGGCCGCCTGAGTCCCCTGATCCGTCATGGCCGCCTGATCCGCCATGGACCTGAGTCACTGATCCGCCATGGCCGCCTGAGTCTGATCCGCCATGCCCAGTCAGATCACGTGGCCGCACGAACTGCCGGTCCGCCGTGGTCCCTAACGAAATTATTTCCCACACAGAAATTATAACAAAAGCTATGTGCTCACACAAAACAAAACACAAGCACTGATCAGCAAAACAGAATCACTAGCCATGTGAAAATGGCAATGAACATGCAGCCAATAAGGAGACTCATAAGCCGCGTGTTCACACAAAACATGACAAACATGAAAAGCATGCAGCCAGTGAAAAACAAAGCTGCATGCCACGCAGAACAAGACATAACAAGAGAAAGCAAAACGAAGACAATGAATGCACACGGACAGAGGAGCGCACGGCCCGAGCGAACTCGAGACCGCACTCTCCCACAGCAAGACCAAACCTGGAGCGTGAGTCTCCGAACCCTGACACAAAACCAGAACAGAGCCTGAAACAAGACAAGAGTGCCGGGATCCGAAACACCACGCTCCAACATGAAACAGAGCACGTAGACAAGAGAGCGTGCGGCTTGAGCACACTCGAAGCCGCGTGCTCCCCAGAAAACAAGACAAGGGAGTGTAAGGGCTCTGTCACAAAACCATGAATAAACTAGACTCAAGTCAAGTAAAGTCACCTTTATTTATATAGCGCTTTTAACAATACAAATTGTAACAAAGCAACTGCACAATATCAAAATAGGAAAATAGTGTGTCAATAATGTAAAATGACAAGAATTAAAACTCAATTTTCAGTTCAATTTTTATTATTGAATTTTGTGATGGCATCATCCATCTCAGTTAATTTTAAATAGTATCTGTGCTATAAAGTCGATGATATAGCTGGAAATGAAGTGTCCCCAACTAAGCAAGCCAGAGGCGACAGGGGCAAGGAACTAAAACTCCATCGGTGACAGAACGGAGAAAAAACCTTGGGAGAAACCAGGCTCAGTCGGGCAGTTCCCCCTCTGGCCAGACAAACCAGCAGTTTGTTCCAACTGCAGCAAAGTCAGATTGTAAGGGCTTCACTGGTTCCAGTGGTCTTTTCCCGATGGCTGTCTAGGTGACGAGGTCCCACTGGGGATCTCTCTCTGGGGCTACAGTTAGGTGTCCTGGTCTCCGCTGACGTTCAGAGCTGTAGAGGTCGTCTCTAGGTGCTGATCCACCATCTGATCTGGATACGGACTGGATCTGTTGACTGCAGTGATCATCTGGGCTGGATAAGGACCAGATCGAGTGGCACGGTGACCTCGAATAAGAAAGAAACAGACTAATATTAGCATAGATGTCAATCTTCTCTTATGATGTAACAAGTACATCGTGTTTTATGGGAAGTGTTCCCGTTCCGTTGACCTAATTAATGCATCCTAACAATCCTTTAACGGATTTGAATATTAGAGGCATATTAGTGTGTTAAGTGTACGCCAGTTGAAGAGATGGGTCTTTAATCTAGATTTAAACTGACAGAGTGTGTCTGCCTCCCGAACAGTGTTTGGTAGATTCTTCCAGAGTTTGGGCTCTAAATAGAAAAAGGATCTGCCGCCCGCAGTTGATTTTGATATTCTAGGTATTATCAAATTGCCAGAGTTTTGAGAACGCAGTGGACGTGGAGGACTATAATGGGATAAGAGTTCGCTCAAGTAACAGAAGTGACAGAACCCTGACAGTTTCAATTAAAAACTTAACCCAAATTTCATGTAATTACTATTTATTTTTTAATACAATAATCAACACTCAACTTAAAAAAATGCAAACATGTAAATTGCACATAATTCAGTTTTTAAATTAAATTATAAATACTCAAATTTATTTGTTAAAATATATTAAATTACACGCTGGCTGCGATAACATGTTTCATAAGATACATTAGTTAATATTTCGCAAAATGCTCTTCTCTAGACTTAATTTCTCTGGTGAACAAATGAGCTGTGGACACTGATGACTTGCTGAGGTAAAGGACGTGATATTTTATTTCCACACTGTTTTGTTGATATCTTTCCGCAGTTGAAACACTGATTGAGCAAATACATGAGATGTTCATCCATATTTATTCGCGTTAAGAGGAAGGAATGATCGCCCCTACTGTATACTCTTCCAAATCCAGCACTGGGATTTACAAAACTCATCCATTTCCATACTTTCTGTAAAATGTAATTTGTGTGTGTGTGTTATTTCCCCACTGAAAATCTGGTAATAGTGGTATTGACCGCTGCAAGTGCTCTGGCCAGGGAGTTGGAGTCATCAGTTAGAGTTTAGCCATTTATTGTGCAAGAGGAACCATACACACATGGTAGTGTAATCGAGGTAATTTAGGTAGTTTCATAAACACTTTGTGTCATCATCAGCAAGGAAGAAATAAACTTACAGCTTCACAAACTTTCTCTTACACATCAGCACGGGCATGAGTGATAGTGTGACTGCGCTCTGACAGCGTCACTCATATGACGGTGACGCGACCAAGAACGTCACACGCTTAGCAACTCACTCTTAAAGGGAGAGAATTCACAACAGTGTGTGTTATTTTTTTTTCTTCTAACAGTTAAAACTTTTTAAGAACTACTGGATATGGCCTCCATTGATCAATAAAGTTCAGCACTAGATTGATTAATCTAGTTCAGTCATGAAACAATAGATGCAGCAGGCTGATAGGTCCTTTACATATACTTAGCAATCACACAATTTGCAACACGGCACAATCTGACTGGCCTTTGCTGACTCTGCAACTAGTGAGATTGCTTGCTCAATTTCAATAGTCTGTTTCAGCGTTCAATGTAAATCAGTCCTGCAGTGTGCAGATCTTGAAGCCCTCCACCTCCCCAGCTCCACCTGTCTAGATCTGCTCCGGGATTTATGTACACCTATTCTGTCAAGGTTGAGTCGGGTCTGCAAGGAATGAGTTAAACAGTCTACTGAACACAATAGCACATGAGGAGAGTGCCAGGTGGATGGGAGAGTCCCACTAAGAATGACTAAAACAGGACCGAACAGACAGGGAAAAAAAGTCTCCGACAGGACAGGTTGGAATGCTGGAGCACACAATAAAACAGACACTCTTGCTCTGCAGCAGCAGCAACAGCTGATGTAGTCTGGGACAAAATTAATACAGTATAGCCTAATACAGTATATTCCCATTAGATACTTGCAGGTATCCACCTATTACCTCATTAAGCCAAGTGCCAACATTTCCAGAGTAAAGAACAGAAGGCCTGTCCTCACCCACTCTTCTCAACTTCTCGTCTTGGCTTGTTTCACAGCTGCCGTACTTTTAAATCCATTACATCTGACATTTGTTACTCTGAGTACATCCCAGAATGCTGCAGTTTCACTTGTATTTAACCTGTAGAAGTTATCTGATGCCACACGTCTACTCCAGTCTTTCCAATACATGTTAAAATTAGCAATGTTGTCACTGGTGGAACAAACATCCAACTGTCGGAACCACTGACTCACAAGTCTGATGAAACCTCAAGGAATGGCTCTTCATGAGGACTTTTATATGAATCGTATTAACTAGGTAACTAGGTTACACTACATGACTTAAGCCCCAACTTGTAGTTGGGGTGAGCCATTTTCCACAAGTCAAATTCACTCATCTCAACTCTCCAGTTCTCATCCATAGAGTCACACTGACTCACACAAGACTGTATCAAAATGCGCTTGGCTTGTTTTTTTCATGACTCACAACATAAAGTTGCAGCAACAACTAGTACCAAGTTCAGAAAAAGACCATACGTGCAAAAACTCTATATTCATGCATGTTAATATCAGGTCTAAATGGTCATCTTTCTCGAATGACCTAATTTAATTATTATCAAAAAGCCTTGTTTTAGTAGTGGACTTAGAAGTTTAGTTTGGCATATGTTGCATAATCTCACCTACCTGCTAAGAGTACCTATCCTGGTAAATTACATTTACATCATAGGTGCAATACATAGAAAAAGAGTACTTAGACAGGAAAGTGTAAAAGAAAGGAAGCTTCATATACTGGAATGACTAAACTTTGACCAGCTTTGAAAATACAGGCTGTCTTGGAGTGAGCTGAGATTTCACAGCATTGGTCTGAATATGTGTGTGTCAGTCACATGAGCCTGCTGTGCTTGGCTGTTTTCTCAGTTTCAGCTCTTTACTCAGCCTGTACTCAGAAACCTTAAAAAAAATAATTAATTTTTAATATCGCTCTCTCTTGCGTTTTCATTTTTCTTTTATTTCTTCATATCCGTGACTGTGACACTGTTGTGTTTTCCTGAAGGTCCAGCTGGATGTTCTCGTACACATAACAAACAGGTTCAGTAGGTCATTTGCCTTGTTTTGTTTTCCTATTTTTTTATTTTACTTCATGTGGCCTTTGCTCTTTGACTGTAGTGATAGAAACATACTAGTGTTGCAGTTTGTAACATTGCAGTGTTTGTTAAGACATTTTCCTAGAAGCACTGACATGTCTAGGCCATAGTATACTACTGATTGATATTTTGACACAATGCTGTCACTCTCAATCCCTCTGTAATCTTATACTCCAAATCGTCCTTGTCAGCCAAGTTTCACAAGGGAAATTTCGCTGTAGTGACGTCTATCCACACACCACCAAAACATAATTCTTGTAACTGGTAACGTTTTAGTTGTTAAGCTTAGGTTGGGTAGGATTAAAGGATCTAGAATATGGTCATGCAGAATAAGGCATTAATATGTGCTTGATAAGTACTAATAAACAGCCAATATGCTAGTAATATGTATGCTAATAAGCTATGTTACTTCATAGTGAGAATTTACTTACATTTCACTACTGATTATACCCTGTATGATTGTGTATGTGACGAATAATAAAGAACCTAGAACCTTGGTGCCTGAACTTAAGTTTAACCATTTGCTGTGATTGTTCCTCCATAATATAGTATTCAGATATAAAACAGAAATAGCTTATAAATAACAGGATAATAATAATGTATATTACTTTATTTTAGTAACATTATAGCAATTTCATATAAAGACATCGTTTAACATCTAAGATGTTACAGAATTATTTTAAGAATCTTAATTTGTAACTGTTTTACATTTCGGTGAATTGGGGGGATTTGTATAAATTCTTACAATCTTATTGTTCACACATTTTCATAAGATCTGCTTATGCCACATTGATGGTTATTTTGGGGTGGATCATAATGCTTCATTGTTTAAAAAAAAAAAAATCACATTCGATTATGTTTTGATTCACATACGAATTCACACTAAACCATCATCTTGTAAAATAGTTCAATTTTCTTATGAGTGTCAGGGTTGCGGGGTGAAGGGATGAGGCGAGGACTCAATAGTGCAGGAGATGGGCTTGTATTAATAAAATAAAAATAAAAACAAAAACAACAACACAAACTACCCCTTGAGGGAAAAACAGGAACAAGGCAAAGGCTTGGCAAGACCAGGCTGGACAGGACAAGACAGGGCAGGATACATCCAGGGTGAAACGATGACGAACTGGCACAGAACTGCAAACACAAGGAGATTATAAAGGAGCAAATGAGGAGGGTAACGAGGGAAGACAGGTGGGGCAAATTAACCAATAATCAGGTAACAAGATGGGTGGGGTCAAGACAATTGACATGAGAGCACATGGCACACACAAAACAAAAATACAAGCACATGGCAAGCAAACAAATCACCAGCCATGAGCAAAACAGGACACGAACACGCAGCTAATGAGAAAACTCATAAGCCACGTGTTCACACAAGACATGACAACATGAAAGCACGCAGCCGATAAAAACACGAACTGCGTGTAACACCACAAAACACACATGGACAGAAGACCGCACACTCACACAATGAGACAGAATGTGGAGCGCGAGTGTCCGAACCCCGACATGAAACCGAAACTCAAGACATGAGTGTCCAGGATCCGAACACCACGCTCCAACACGAAACAAGGCACGCAGACGAGAGAGAGCACGGCTCGATCGCGCTCAAAGCTGCATGCTCACGTGAAAACAGGACATGACGGGAGTGTCAGGGCTCTGTCACAAAACCATGAATAACACTAGACCGAAGTGACAGAACCCTGACAATGAGATTGGGTTGTAATTCTATGAAAAACCTTGGGGGAAAACAGCTTAGACCAGCAATTTTCATGGTGGGTCAGATTTGTTAGGTGCTGGTTTAACTAGTGAATCAGCTAAGCTGTTCATACAGCAACATTTATTTGGTGAAGGAAGTCCAGCAATAAAGTCTTGCACATCCACAGGCAAAATGCGAATGCCATTCGCTTTCCTTCTCCTCCTTGCTTAATGAAAGATACAATTGTGTGGTACAGTGAATTACTTCTTGTCTGATTTGAACATGACTACTTCAAAGTTACAACAATCCTGATTACCATGCTAGATTACACAAAAGCGGATGTTATTGTGCAAGTCTCTCTCGCTCTCAGCTATGGGGCCTGTGCCATTACTGTCATAAATTAACTGATCAATAATGGGTAAACAGGACATGGAACATAATCTATTTTTAGCTGCTCATGAATTGAATTCATCCTGCTCTGGTCATATACATCAGCTGAGTTACAGAAACCTGAACCCATGTAAGCAGAATACTAACCTCTCAATAGTGTGTTAAATGGTCCCCAATAATAAATATTGCTTACTGGAAGTGAAACTGTATTTTCATTAACTTTCTCACATTTGGTGTCAGTGGGATAAGGCTGCATTTATTTGATCAAAAACACAGTAGAAACAGTAATATAGTGAAAAATTGGTACAATTTAAAATAACTGTTTTCTATTTAAGTATATTTTAAATCATAATATTTTAAATTGTAGTAATGAGGCAATGCGATTTTTCAGCTGCCATTACTCCAGTCTTCAGTGTCACATGGTCCTTCAGAAATCATTCTGATATGCTGATATGGAGCTCATGCAATGTTTTAACATTTTCAACAGTATTGAAAACAGTTTATAATTTTTTTTCAAAACGTTTAATATTTTTGTGATTCGTTCTTTCATAGAACAAAGAATTCTTTCTTGCAGGATTCTTGTTGCAGCACGGAAAGTTCAAAAGACCAGCATTTATTTGAAATATTTATTTTATGTATTTTTTGTAATAATGTAGAATCTATACTGTCACGTTTGATTAATTTAATTCACCATTGATAAATATAATCTCTTAAAAAAGGAATTACCCCAACATATGTTTTATATGACATATTACTAACATATTAATATAACAATATAATGTTTTCCCCTTTTATATTTGCATAACATTTATTATCATCATACATTCTCACTGTTTTAACTTTTTCACTTTTTGTCAAAGTTTTTTCCTGTAGTTAATGCCGCATTGTATTTTTGAACCCATGTATGTAATGTATGAATGCAATTGAAGACAAATGCAAATGTTTTCCTATGCGTTTAACATGAAACTACATGTACAGGTATAAGCTGGTTGTGTTGCACCAGATGATCTCAGGTTGATTGTTTTAAATGTGATGTAACAGTGTATGTCCAATACAGACGTTGTTCTGGTGGCTCTCATTTGAAAGTGCTTATGTAATAACCTAGAATAAAATTTTCCCTGATTCACACAGATTGTAATCATTCTAAGAAATGACCAGAATTGTGCTGTTAGGTGACCTCTATCATAGGTTGTTATCAGCAACAATACTCTTTGAAAAAGTTGCATAACTCCTGTTAATCATCACTAAACTGTAGACTTCTGGGTGTGATGGCGTCATTTGAAGCACATTTCTAGGAAACTTTGAAGGCTGTTGCACCATTGTTTGATCTGACTGATGGTTTTTATATTGTTACTACAGCATGACGTCCAAAATGGTATTATGGGCACAATAACCTTCTGATTTTGCAATACACACATATTGTTACCCTTAAGAATGGATGGCATCTGTTGAAAAGAATATTGCAAAGCTCTGGTCACAAAGAGTTATTTTCTTTTTAAATCAAAGGGAGCTGTTTGGATATGTGGCCTATTTTAAAAATCTCATGGAATCCCTGCTGTAGACTTTGGATGTATGACAGTAGAAAAAAAGAGAGGTAGGGAATCAAAGGATATCGCTTGGTGGCTGCAGGTTGCTTTTTAATCAATTGAAGTTTATTCTCAAGATGGCAAACAAGGAACATTGGAAAAGTGTTGTAGGCTGTGAGGTCTTGAAAAGATCACAAGCCAGTTTTGATGTTTTATTTAGAGTCACCACACTGATTATGAAAACAGCCAAGTAAAACGAGAATGGATGCAGGGGTGGAATGTGTCTGGCTTCTGAGAAGAGGCTTGGAAGACTTACTTCATCCAAGTAGAAGGCAAAGTAGGCTGTAGATGACAAGATCCAGTCTAATGGGGTTAGTGGTAGTCACACTATGACATTCAAGGAATGGATAGTCAGTTCTGGAAATGGAAACATGCTGAATTTTCCTTAACACTGCCTTAACAGTCCTAAGAAATTCGATAAGTGTACCCTGAAGTTAGCTCCTCATTGTTATACAGATTTCAGTTAAAGTAAGGACGTGGGCAGACATCATTGTGGCATATAGGTTGAAACAAACACATGATTTGTTGGCAGAAAAGACGACAAATTTAACACAACAAGACATACAGGGCACAGAATGTTAATGGATGGTCAGTCTTAACCTACACAACATCATCTTACCAGCAAAGAGACTGAACATGCATTTAATATGTTTCCTTTAACAGAGTAAAAGCCAGTGTAATACACTGTCAGTTCTACATCCAGGCCTACTGTAAACCTTCTTTCATCTCTTAGCTGGTACTTGTGCATACATGTTTAACTTGAGTTTATTTGATATATTTATTTAGAGATTTAAACTTCTGATGTTCTTTAAGGATTCTTTAAAGCTCCAGAATGTTCTAAAACGGAGAGTAAAAAGTCTGGTGGATTTCAAAAATATTTTCTTTGTGCCCAGGCTTTAAAACCACTGTGGTTTTAATGAGAACATTTGTTTTTGATAGTGTTCTTATTTAGCAACTTCTGGTTGACCTTATAAGTCTCCTGCATTATATTTGATACATATATTTCTAAGGCCTCTAAATTAAAAACAGGATCGAAACTTTGCTCAAATAAACATGGACACAATTTTACATTGATAGTTTATACTTTCATAGTTTATACTTTCAATTACACTTGAGTAGTTGTCCACCTACAGGTATTGGATATACATGTATTTATTATATAATGTTATATGATGATATATGATATAATGCTATAATATAATGATGTATATGATATGATATGATATAATATATATGATATGATATATGATGATGAATATATGATTTGATGATATAGATATGGTAAATATATATGTGACCTTGGACCCACAAAACCAGTCATAAGGGTCAATTGTTTTACACAAGCTAAATAAATAAGCTTTTCATTGTTGTTTGGTTTGTTAGATAGGACTATATTTGGTCGAGATACAACTATTTAAAATCTGGAATCTGAGGCTGCAAAAAAATCTAAATATTGCGAAAATCATCTTTAATACCTTTAGTCCTTAGCAATGCATATTGCTAATCAAAAATTAGGTTTGTGATATTTACGGTAGATATTTTACAAAATATCTTCATGGAACATGATCTTTATTTAATAACCTAATGATTTTTGGCATAAAAGAAAAAACTATAATTTTGACCCATACAATGTATCTGTCAGAGAGTCACAGTCACAGTCTCCGCCGTCAACCGCAATCACCAGATCCCAGTCACCTGAGTTCTGATCACCTGCACCTGCTGTCCCTCATCAACACTCCAATAAACTCCACAGGCGCTCTGACACTCATCGCCCAGTCTACGGTTCACTATACGGATCTATACCAGACTCCCTACAATCTTATTTGTGTTTGCTCACCTCCTAGACTCTCCAGCGATTCTCCAAAGGATATTCCAGGACTCCCGCGTTTCCAACGATCCTCCAGTGTTGATCTCTGCTCTCCTGAGCGCCCGGACTCCACTCTCTTGTGAACGAGAAGGATATCAGTTCCTGCACCGTGCACACAGATTACCATTGCCACAATACTTCACCACTCATCACTCCCCTAATTCACTGCATCTCACTCAATAAACATTCCGTGTGATATTTACCTGTTGTCTTCTGGCTCTCATTGTGACATTATCTGGCTATGCTACAAATATTCCCCTGCTACTTATGACTGCTTTGTGGTCCAGGTCATATATGATATATTATATACAGGTGCATCTTAATAAATTAGAATGTTCGTGAAAAGTTCATTTATTTCAGTAATTCAACTCAAATTGTGAAACACGTGTATTAAATAAATTCAATGCACACAGACTGAAGTAGTTTAAGTCTTTGGTTCTTTTAATTGTGATGATTTTGGCTCAAATTTAACAAAAACCCACCAATTCACTATCTCAACAAATTAGAATATTCTATTAGCTAATCAACTCGAAACACCTGCAAAGGTTTCCTGAGCCTTCAAAATGGTCTCTCAGTTTGGTTCACTAGGCTACACAATCATGGGAAGACTGCTGATCTGACAGTTGTCCAGAAGACAATCATTGACACCCTTCACAAGGAGGGTAAGCCACAAACATGAATTGACAAAGAAGCTGGCTGTCACAAGTGCTGTATCCAAGCATGTTAACAGAAAGTTGAGTGGAAGGAAAAAGTGTGGAAGAAAAAGATGCACAACCAACCGAGAGAACCGCAGCCTTATGAGGATTGTCAAGCAAAATGATTCAAGAATTTGGGTGAACTTCACAAGGAATGGACTGAGGCTGGGGTCAAGGCATCAAGAGCACCACAAACAGACGTGTCAAGGAATTTGGCTACAGTTGTCGTCAGAGGCGTCTTACCTGGGCTAAGGAGAAGAAGAATTGTACTGTTGCCCAGTGGTCCAAAGTCCTCTTTTCAGATGAGAGCAAGTTTGTATTTCATTTGGAACCAAGGACCTAGAGTCTGGAGAAGGGTGGAGAAGCTCATAGCCCAAGTTCTTGAAGTCCAGTGTTAAGTTTCCACAGTCTGTGATGATTTGGGGTGCAATGTCATCTGCTGGTGTTGGTCCATTGTGTTTTTTGAAAATCAACGTCACTGCACCCGTTTACCAAGAAATTTTGGAGCACTTCCTGCTTCCTTCTGCTGACCAGCTTTTTAAAGATGCTGATTTCATTTTCCAGCAGGATTTGGCACCTGCCCACACTGCCCAAGCACCAAAAGTTGGTTAAATGAACCATGGTGTTGGTGTGCTTGACTGGCCAGAAACTACCACCCTGAACCCCATGATCGGGGTATTGTCAAGAGGAAAACAAACTGCAATGACTGAAGGCCACTGTCAAAGAAACCTGGACTTCCATACCACCTCAGCAGTGCCACAAACTGATCACCTCCAGCTGCCACGCCGAATTGAGGCAGTAATTAAAGCAAAATGAGCCCCTACCAAGTATTGAGTACATATACAGTAAATGGACATACTTTCCAGAAGGCCAACAATTCACTAAATGTTTTTTTATTGGTCTTATGAAGTATTATAATTTGTTGAGATTGATTTGTGGGTTTTGTTAAATGTGAGCCAAAATCATCACAATTAAAAGAACCAAAGACTTAAACTACTTCATCTGTGTGCATTGAATTTATTTAATACACAGTTTCACAATTTGAGTTGAATTACTGAAATAAATGAACTTTTTCCACGACATTCTAATTTATAGATGCACCTGTATATATAATACTATATTGTTAGTAATATTAAACTGAACTGCACTGAACAAACATAACTTGATGATTCAGATGTAATTTCTAGAAAAAATAATTCAAAAATGTTAGTATATGGTAAGCTCTGTTTTGGGTTCTGTTTCATGTTCTTGTTGTCATTGTTTCCTTGCCATGTATTGAAGTTGTAACCCTGTCGTGAGCGAAGTCAAGTTTATTCAAGTCTGTTCGAGTCAAGTCTGTTTATGTTAATGGCCACTCAAGTCTGTTCATGTCAAGTCTGTTCATGCCAAGTCTTTATCTGTTCATGCCATGTCAAGTCTGTTCAGTCAAGTCTGTCGAGTCAAGTCCTTGTCTGTTTGGATAATGTTTGTATTTTGGATCACATTGTAAATAAACTGCACTTGGGTTCTCACTATGCTCGCCTTTAGTGGACTGAATCATTACAGAATACACGACCCACACAACGAACTCAGTAGTTCTTCGCCTCCTCTGCCTTCGTCAAGGCGACAGGGCTATAGAGGATTATGTGGTGGATTGTTTGTGAGGTATGCCATATGGTGGACTTTAATGATGTTGCCTTTCAGGGAATTTTTTGTAACTGACTTAAAGACTGTTTATATGATCTTATGCCAGACAACACATGCTCTGCCACCCTAGAAGAATATATTGACCATGCTCTTTTTCTGGCTGATTCAGCTCTTACTGTGGGAGTTGCGGATGAGGAGCCCCGCAATTGTGCTCTACCCTCTGCACCAGAGTATTTTCACTTCCCGACCTTCATGCCAGGAGTTGTTCACATCATGCCTGTTACTCCAGAAGCAGCTCATGTCATGTCTGCCAAGCCACAGCCTGCTCACGTCATGCCTGCTCATGTCATGACTGCTACGCCAGAGCCTGCTAACATCATGTCTGCTATGCCAAAGCCTGCTAACTCATGTCTGCTACTCCAAGGCCTACTCACGTCATGCCTGTTACTCCAGGACCTGCTCACATCATGCCAGTTAAGTCAAAGTTTACTCATATCATGTCTACCAACAAGTCACAGCCTGATCACATCATGTCTGCCAATCCGAAGTCTGCTAACGTCAATTCTGCTACCCCAGGGCCTGCTCACATCATGCCTCCCAAGCCAGGGCCTTCACACAAGATGGCCGCCAGTCAAGAGTCTCAACATAAAATGGCCACCACGCCTGAGCCTCATCACAAGATGTCTGCCACGCCCGATTCCCCGGCCAAGATGGCCGTCATGCCTGAGTCTTCGGCCAAGATGGCCGCCACACCTGAGCCCCGCCATATCACGGCTTTTCAACCAAAATTTTCACTCCAGTGCCTCCAGCGTGGCGGCTTCTGCTGCAAACCTCCAGAGGAGGCAGTGTCCACTGCAGAACTCACTGCCTGTCCTATTGCGGCCACAGAAGCCGATCATGACTCTCAGTCTTCCCCTGTCACTGCCATGAAGGCTGTCCATTTACACTTTGCCCGTTCTGTCACTGCCAAGGGAGCTATTCATACATTATCTGCCTGTTCTGTCAAGATGAAGTGGTCTGTCCATGTCTCTGCTCCACCATGGATTCCTGCTCTGCCGGCACCACCCTGGCTCCCTGCTCTGCCATGGATTTCTACTCTGCCGGCTCCGCCATGGCTCCATGCTCCTCTGGATCTGATCCATGGCCCATGTCCTCCATTGATCCACAGTCTGCCACTGCTTCATGGCCCAGGTAACCCTCTGCTCCATTTTCTGCCATTGCCCCATGCTCCAGGCCCACCATTGCTCCATGTTCCCCTTCACGGGCCTGGCCTTCCATCCCGCCCCTGGACTTTTTCTGTTCCACCACCCTCCTGGACTTTTGTTGTTTTGGGTGTTTATCAGTCTAGATTCGCCTTTTAATGGGGAATATAATAAGGCCATGTATTAAAGTTGGAACCTTGCTGTAGGGGAGAGAAGTCAAGTTTTCAAGTCTGTTTTATGCCAAGTTAAGTCTGTTTGCGAGTCAAGTCTTCGTATGTTGGGATTATTTTGTATTTGGATCACTTTTGTAAATAAACTGCACTTTGGTTCTCACTAACGCTTCAGCGCGCCTTCAGTGGACTGAATAATTACAGTTATCAACATCCATATTCTTCCTTCATCTTACCTTCTTTATCAAAATAAATGTAATTGGTAATAAAGATTTAGATTTTATTGCTATTAAAGAAATAATAAAGATGAATGGTCAAAACATCATAATTGACTTTTCAATTAACTTTCTGCCCTCTCTCTGACCCTTGCAATTTAACTGTGTCTATAAAACGGTGTAAACATACTGGTCAATAAGTGAAGATGAGTAACAGTGCTTTGCTGCATCTGTTTTATGATGTTATAGGTTTACTTTCAGGTCAAAAAACTGTTTTTAAGTTTTCCGTCATTCAGCCTCACTTTGCAAACCTGAATTAAATTGGGACAGACTTATAAACAATCCCTAGCCTTTAGTTTTCCAACACTGGGATCCACTTTTTTTGTGTGGTTATGAAAATGTGTTTATATGGATGAAGAGTTTGCTGAGGCCATAGTAACTTTACGACTTAGTAATAATGGAAATCACAGGCTGAGAGTTTGAGTTTATTTAAGGTTTTGAGTTATTGGTTTTGTAAAACAAATTCAGATAATAAACAGTTAACTATAATTGAATTAATTATAATTTGCAGGGAACTTTATGTGGAGAATTGGATTGTATTTGCGACCACTGAATGTTATGGTCATAAATATAAAAAATGTATAAAAGTAATATGTCTGAAATATTTGTTTTAATTAGGGCATTTATAGGGATAAATTATTCAGTGCCATTCGATTCAGAATTCATGTTCCATCCACTTATCTAACTCAAAATAATATTTTTGAATTTATGCACATCTTGGCATTTCCATCCAGCATTTTTATGCAATATCCCAAAATGCATATAAAAGGTATCTGGAAAATTTTAGTAAAAAATTTACTGATAAATTCCTCAGCCAAATTACTTTTTTTGTAAAAAGAATTATTCTCTTTTTGTCGTATTTAATTCCTATCCAAATCTTAAAAATTTTTACTTAAACCCAAAATGTATTTAGAAAATTCACAAAGCA
>CM049809.1:23694489-23884755 GCA_027422405.1 Ptychobarbus kaznakovi
TACTGTGAATTTAACAGTATTCGTTTACTATGAAATTATTTAGCAGTTTATTACCGTAAAAATGATTTACAGTATAAATTTTTTTTCTGTTTCTTTCAAATTTACAGTAAAATACTGGCAGCAGAGTCGCCAGCAATCTACTGTAATTCTACAGTATTCATACTGTGAAATTATTTAACAGCTTTTTTCTGTTATAATTAAATGCAGAACATTTCTGTGATTATTTCAATGTACAACATCATTATGGTTACTTTAAATTCACTCTTTATTGTAAAAAAAAGGCATAAAATGGATAGAAATAATTGGACTGAGGATTCGTTACTAATTTGATTTATTTCAAATATTTTTTTGATTTATTTTAAATCTAGTGTTATTTTATGCCTTCCTAAAGAGTGAATTTAAAGTAACCAATGGTGTTTTAATTAGATTTACAGTCGAACATTATAAGCCACAATAAGCAACATAAGAAGGTTTTTAACATAAGATGGTTTTGCTCACAGGTAATTATTCAAAGTAGAAAATCCCATCTTGGTCTAAATGCAAACTATCCCTTTAGGCAAAATAATGGTTTCTGGTGATGCAGGTTTCAACAATTGTAACTTAAGGAAAGCGGTAGCACTTTATTTTACAGTATGTGTCCTTCCGTGGTACATAACCATTTACATATCATACTATGTACAGTAATGTGTCTTATTAGTCACCATATATGGATATTGTAAGGACGTGCCTATTTGTACCCACTTGTCCGTAAGTACTACATATTTACCATGTATACACATTAGCAAGTACAGTAAAGTATCTAATTAGTTACCATGTATGGGCACTACCTGTAAGTGACCGTTCTTACCCACACTTGTCTGTATGTACAAACTAATTACCATGCATGTGCAACTGTTTAGTACAGCCGTGCTTCTTATGTGTTACCATGAACATACACTTCAGGCAAGTACTTTGTTACCACTCATTTGCCTGTAGGTACAATATATTTACCATGTATGTACCAGGGAAGTACACGTACTGTAAAATAAAGTGCCACCAGAAAAGCTACAATGCAGAAAAGGAAATTCAAGTTGTCTCACCTCTGAATGAATTCCAGAGTACAGGCTGCTTCTTCTTGATATTGGAGGTTAAGCATATAGTAGATTGCAAATACAGCAGCAAGTCCCGTCGAAAAGGTTGGTGTGATGCCTTCAGATATGACACGACCCTCAAGCGTGATCATCCAGCTCCCAACAGTGACTTGCCCTGTTCCACCTGAAACTTCAAGTGATAGCAACATTAATCTCACCTTGCATTAAAATCTGTACATTCAAAGAAAAATAGCAATGTAAAATGTCTATAAATGAAATGTATACCAAGTAGAATCAGGCGAGGACTTGCAGGTACAGTCAGAGTTGTCTCAACATCAGCTGCAGTGGAACACACCTGTAGGTAACAGATATTTTAAAATGTGTTTTTAAAGGGTTAGTTCACTCAATTACTCACCCTTGTGTCGTTCCACACCCATAAGACCTTTGTTCATCTTCGGAATACAAATTAAGATATTTTTGATTAAATCTGAGAGGTATCTAAACCGCACAAAGGCAGCAACGTCATTGCACTTTTCAAGGCCCAGAAAGTAAGTAAAGACGTTAAAATAGTCAGCGTGACTACAGTGGTTCAACTTTAATGTTATGAAGCGACAAGAATACTTTTTGAGTTTTGTGCGCAAAAACCCCCCAAAATAATGACTTAATTCAACAATGTTTTATCTTCCCTGTCAGTCTCCTACAGTTTACGTTGTAAACATAGTTCAGCGCTTCCAGGTTCTACCTCAGAATGCGTAGTGCTGCTCACCTGAACAGTGTTGGCCACTAGTCAGTTGGTGTTCAGATGTAAAACACGGAATCACAGCATTGTATTTAGAACGTAAACAGCATAGGAGACTGACAGGGAAGAGAAAAGATTGTTGAATAAAGTCGTTATTTTTGTTGTTTTTGTGCACAAAAAGTATTCTTGTCACTTCATAACATTAAAGTTGCACCACTGTAGTCATGCTGATTATTTTAAATATATCTTTACTTACTTTCTGGGCCTTGAAAAGTGCAATGACGTCGCTGCCTATGTGCGGTTCAGATACCTCCCAGATTTCATCAAAAATATCTTAATTTGTATTCCGAAGATGAACGAAGGTCTTACAGGTGTGGAACGACATGAAGTTGAGTAATTAATGAAATTAACTGAAATGTCATTTTTGGGTGAACTAACCTTTTAAAGAGCAAAATTAACAAAACAGGCAATTATCAGAAAACCTGCTGTGAATAAATAGACATGGCATTCAGAATTTGAAAGAGGGAAGCAAGAAAATATAAACGTACATCTGTAAAAATGACCAGTCCTGTTAGTTTCTCTCCAAAGTGTGCCATGAGCAGCTGAACAACACGAAGTGCCATCTCATCATCTTCACTTTTGGAGAGGACATTCTTAACATCTTGATTGGTAGGTTTTTGTTTGAAGTATTGTGTGATGGCTGTTCCACATTCTTCCATACTGAGTTCCAAGCTATGAAGCACATTGATGTCTGTAAGCAACTCAAAATGACCATATATGAACTTCTGGGTGAAAAGAAAGGGCCATTTCCCTCGCAAATCTTCAACGTCAGGTGGTGGAAGGGCATTAATATCACGGCATTGTAGACAGAATGTGCACTCCATTCGATTTTTGACCTCTGCTCTTTCAGCTCCACCTGCACCTTCCTGACTGTAAATCTCTACCAGTTTTTGCCGGCTCTGCTCCAGTGTCTCGTCAGTTTCTTCTGGAGGAAGGTCTGGCTGAAATCTTGAACAACCATAACTGTCGCTTGGCCCCCTCTTGGAACTTTCTCTAGAGGCTCTGTGACATGTAAAGCTTACCTCACGGTTCACATTCTCGATGCGGTTTTTCACTTGAATCAAAAGTGATGTATAACCTCCACCCAAAAGTGACCCATCTGCCGTCATATCAGCAAAACTTTTCGGGTACTGCCTGATGATATTTCGAATCACAGCGAGACACTGTGAGCGATTTGGATTAGCCTCATACATCCTCATTTCATCAACAAGTACTCGCACCATCTGACGTCGCTCCACTGGTTTTGGTCTTTTGCCATCCACAATTGCAGATCTTATTTCCTTTGGCATTTTTTCCCATGGAACCTGGAAGGTGTCGGGCCATGTTTTGAATGTTTGAGATGTGGAGGGGCTGTTGCTTGGATCACTGTTTCTTGTCTGTCTTGACAATATTTCGGTGGCTGGCAGATGTAATGAACTACAATGACTTGGAGTGCCTGATGAAGGCTCTGAAGCTGACAAAGTACTACTCAGTGGTGAAGAGGGTGGGAAAACTTGCAGATCCAATGCGATGGTCTCTGTCTCTAAACAAATAAAAAAATAAAACCATACATAGTGTCAATGCAGTTACATTTACATGGCATGTCTGTAACAGAAAATTGTTGTCTAATATCAGGTACTGACTTGACCCATAATAAACACATACAAATGAGATCAAATATAAGAAGATGCATCTTATAAAAAAACATTTGTGATGAATCCACAAAATAAACTCAGTCTGGTTTTGTTGTTCAACACGTCTTTTAGTATCAGAATGTTTATGATTAAATTATATTGAATTGATCTGTGCTTACCATAGTTTAGCATGTTATTAATTAATTAATTACCTTGTTTAAACGCATCCATGAGTTTTCGGAGCTGAATGATGGGTAACATATCAGCAATGTCTTCCTTCTGTACATATCTTAGATCTTCTTTAGACTCCAAGCCAGAACTCTGAAGTTTAGAAATGATCTGTAACTGAATCTCTTCTGGGAGATTTGGCAAGGTCTTGTAGATGATCCCCTTGATTTCTTCACTCAAATTAGTCATTATTCTGGAGTAAGGGGAAAGAATGGTGAAGAATTATCACTGGCGTGCCATGGAAAGAGTACTCAGGTAAGGGGTAGTAATCTAGCAGATTCTCATGATTAACACAACTGTAGCTTTTCTGCATCAGTGTAAAACTATAGACACCCATGTCAGGATAACGCATACCATAATATTTTTCAGCAATAAAATATACGGCTGAATCCTTGTGAATGACAATCACTTTGATTTTTCCAATTACCAATCCCTTATCCTCATCATTGATCACAATGAACATGTTTTTTTTGTATTTAGTACCCTTCACGGCCACCTCATGTGCTATTAGAGTGTTTACAGCCTCAAAATGATGTTGTGCAACTGCCTCTCTGATGTCATCATTGTAATCACCTGAGAAAAAAGGTGTGCCCTTTTCCACTAAAACAGCTGGAGGGAATAACTTTCCAGCACTCAAAAAGGCCTGTAGAAGTTGATGTCTCTCTGCAAGAGTAGAGCATGGATTCTTAAAGTTTCGCAATTTCCTCAAACATTGTTTAAAATATGTATGTTTGCTCTCAAATCTTAAAGTCCATAGACGAATAAGTGGCCCAAACTGGACAATGAGCTCTGGGTAATGACTGACATAATGATGTTTGGGCTTCAGTGGGTGATTAGGAAAGGCTTGCTTTCGGCAATGCAAATATTCATCGATAATAACTCTTAAGTAGGCTATCTGACCAGTTGAAATGGCTGGTGCACAAATGAGCTCTACAATTTCTCTAAGTTGTAATGCTAACTGCCATATTTCATTGTTACCTGGATTTTCTATTTTGTCTCCAATCAAGACAGGCAACATTCTGAGCAAACACCAATTTTGCACAGCATGCCCTCCAAGTTTTCCACCCTCTGGACTGACCTCACAGGGTTTGTCATTAGCATCCTTACCAAGATACTTGAATTGATTTATTCGCCGATTCAACAAGAGATAGCTAAACAGTTTATCCACCTTAACAAAATGGCTAATGTACAATGCCAGATCATAGGATACAATACCTTCAAAAAGATCATGGCCAAGGCAAGGAGGTAACCCTGGCTGACACACATGGAAGTATGTGAGTGTATTAAATAAAGAGTTGAATTTAACACCTCCACTGGATGAAGACTGACCATCACAGGTCTGAACATGATCACGGTATGACTGTTTTGTGCGTTCATTGCCTTGATTAAGAGGATCTGCATTGAATTCATCTCTGGTGATCTCACAATATCTGCAGAAGTGTGAACTCTTGCTAAAATTCTCAACAAAGCCTCCTATGCTATGTGAACCTAGGTTGTCCCCTGCAATGGCACACAAAGTTCCCTTATAGACGTTTTCATCTGACAGGGTAACGCCATTGAGCTCAAGATCGTTAAGGTCTTTGACCAGGGAGCCCATAACCAAGTCCTGACCAAAATACTTTAAGTCTTGTTCTCTACATAGAAGAGCAAGCTGCATGTGATCAGTGCTTGATCTATTATGTGGCATTAAATCAGCAAGAGTGAGATACACTGCAAGTATCTTGTGTTTTTTCTTCCCAGATCCCAGTGGATTGACCACTTCAAATGCATCCTGATATAGGATTAAGCTCAATGATGAGCTCTCTGTCTGAAATAACACATTCTCAGCAGTATTTCTGCCATCCCACACATCCCGAAAAATATCCTTAGATCCAATACTGGAGTGTACTTGTTTATATTGATCCCACACTGACTCACAATGAAAAAGAGATTGGAGTGTTTGTTTAATGGGAATATACTGAGCAAAACACTCTTTGCCTGCCTCATTCTGACCAAGACAGATCTGAACTGGCTCAATATAATTGAAGCTATTCTTGAAAAAAGTTTTTCTTCTCTGGTCAGTTTGCAATGACTGAGTGTTGCAGGTCCTAAAGAGATCCTCAGTTTTCAGGACATTGATCACATTGCTTGTGTCAGCTTCTGAAACCCCAAGTGTAACCAGCTTCTCTTTCAGTTTGAAAAGCAGATGTGATTGGCTTATGTCATGTATTTCCTGAATATCTTCGATAATTGTTTGAATGACAGAGGATGGCAGCAATAACTTCGCTTGCAATTTCAAATAAAACAGGGCTACATTTTTCAAGAATAGGGATTCATCAGCAGTTTCTACAAATACATCTGATGGCTCATAATCTGCATCACTGGGAGGATCAATCTGCATGTCAGACTGCTCTTGTTCGCACTCATGGGACATGCCAGGATTCACTACTGAATCAACCAGATGTTCATTAGCACCATCTTTATGTATTCTACTCACGTGAGATGTGAACATGGATAAAACACGAAAGCGCTTGTCACACTGTCTATAAGGGCAAGCAACTGTTTTTCCCTCTCTGATGTGTATTTTTAAATGAGAATAAAAGGACTTCAAATTCTTACACTTTTCCGTGCAGAAATCAACATGACATGTCAATTCAACTTCATGACACAACCTAGGCTTAACCACAGATTTGTCATGTCTGTAAATGTGACACCTAGAAGCTGGAAACCTTAGAAAAGACCTACTACAATCTGGCAAAACGCACCTAAAAATGAAATTAGGTGTATTTTTATGAATTCTCATGTGCCGTACATAAGCCAATACTGTGGAACAGTTATGACTACAGGCCTGACAGGAGAACATTTTTGCTGTCAAAAAAAATAATAATAATGAGCTGCCTACACGATTGCCTTACACTTGCCCAAGGCTGTCAATTCCATGTAATCAACTTTTTGAATAAGTGTTCACACTAAACATCCTTTGATATTCGGCTAAAATACATCAAAAATAATGCCTGATTTTGTTTACAACCTGTATCAATATTTTTGATGCACCTTAATTTCTACTCGCAAATCAAGTTATCAAAATATATGTTTTTACTGTAGATAGTAAACACTAAAACTATTCTCCGTTTAAAAATATGCCACCTTTAAACTAACATTAAATAATCGACATTTCATATACCATGTTTGTTTAGTGATTTTTGTGGAATTTGAAGCCATTAACAACGAGCAAAAGATCGTTAACTGGACAGTTTTCAACAGCGATTAACAGTCTTAGTTTAGAGACGATCTAAAACAAACTTAATAAAACCTGATGGCTGTAAAATGCGGGTATATGTTTGAAGTATTCACACATTTTAGCTGTGAAGAGACGTTTTACAATTGATAAAACCTGGTGACTATAAATGCGTGTAAATATGTTTTAAATATTAAAATTTCAGCATAGAAAGGCCATTTTAAAACCATACACTTACTAGCTCGACAGTTTACTGAGCATCGATGTCATAACATTACTTCTGGTAATACTACCTGAATAAAATACTGGTGAGGAATATAAGAAAATGTTTTTAATTACCGTGTAGGTGCAGATGCAGATGCAGGTCGATGCAGTTGAAGGTCTTCGAATGGCGATGTGAAGCAGACGTCCTTAGAAACTTGTTTCCTCTTCGGAAAAAAAGTGCTTCACAAATTATATTTGTCAAAACTTCTCATCACAAGTAGCTGACTGAAAATTATTTTGAATGCTTGAAAATAGCAAATTAACCAAATTGACAAAACAGGAAAGCCTTTTGAACAAACTTGTACTCGCACTTGTAGACCCAAAAAAATAATAATATATATATATATATATAAAAATACTGCATTGTACTGTATTTAACACAGTCCACAATGCATTGCAAACAGTAAAAAACTGTATTACTTAAAAACAGTAGAGTACTGTTATAAATTGGCCGTAAATTAACAGCAATTTCTTAAACAGCTAAATATTGCCCAGAATGCCTTGTTTTCTACATTACATTACTGTTTTAATTGAAAACAGTACTTTACTGTCAGAATATGGCCGTTTTTTAACAGCAATTTTTATTATATAGTTAGGGTTAGGATTAGGGTTTGATTTAGAGTAACTTGCATGTAATTAGGCATAAATAATTGTTATTACGATAGTAAGTACATATAAAGTTTGTAACAAGGACACCTTAAAATAAAGTGTTACCCAAAAGTATTATATGTCTCTTCATTGTACTTGAAGCATGAGAGAGATGAGAGATGTCTCATCTATCTTTTTAGGTGTGATGTTTCACTTCTTTAATTTTCACTTCAATGCATGTTTGAACCTGTTCATCCTGCTGCAGTTTCCTACAGGTTACGTGATTTACTGAAAACATGACTGATCCTGACATACAAGTATTTAAGACCACCGCATACTGTGCAGTGTTCTTTCATCAGTCGGGTGTTTCAAGAACTCAAGACAAATCTGCTGTATGATATTAAGCAGAGCTTTCATTTGCTCTTTGGGATCCAAATTCACTTCAGGTTTGTCAGATTTTACATTATTAGATTTAGTAAATATAATTATACAATGTACTGTGCATGTAGAATATGATTGTTTATAGTTAGTTCATGTTAGGTCATTATGCATTAATTAACTAATGTTAACATTTAGTAAATGTATGAGTATTTATTTAAATTAATGTTAATCAAACTTAATAAATACTGCATTTTCAGTATTAGTAATTGTTGACTAATGTTGTACTTGAGGTTGCGGCGATGTTGCTAAGCACATTATTTTAAGATGTTTACTTTGAGATATTTAAAGATTTTAATATTTCTGATTGTTTAAACGATCAGCCCTTTGTGGGCCCCTCAAACTGGGGATTACCTGCTTCACTGTAGCAATATCTCTGGTTTCAGAGTGAGTGGATTCAGGTATTTAACTGCAAGTTTAGCTGAAATGGTAATAGATTAATATTGCAAAATTGGCAGGAACATATGCCTTCACTTAATCTACTTGAGAAAATCATTTTAGAGTTAGTCAGAATAATATAAAATATGGCAGTTTATTATTAGTCAGATAAACATGTTTTGTGCCAAAAACAACTTTTCTTTAAGTACTCAGACCAAGAAAAAGCAACCTCCAAATGGAGGCAAGAACTAACAACTGGAATTTGCAATGATCAAGGCCTAGACATAGAGAGTTTACCCCTTTTAGGGACAGATGGTAATTTGCATGAAAGACAATGGGAAAGGACGGACCCTCTACAGTGAGCACTTCACTTTTTATTAGAATGAGACCATTGGGCCAGTCACATCGAGACATATTAAATGATACAAAACATCACTATGAATATCAAATGCATTCATGTATTGTAGAACATGATATCCTGCAATTAACCATTCTGAGTAAACTGGGTGAAGGGAAGAATGGGTAAAGGGAAATAAGTGGAACAAATGTGAAGGAAGCATAGGTGAGAAAGAAGCATTACCGCATCTTCTTATAGTGAGACTTGGAAACAGATGTCTGAATGTTAATACACTGTGTTTGCATCTCAGGACATAAACGTGTCAGAGGTTCTTCCAGCCTTACAGAAGACCTGAGCCATCATATCTTGGCAAATAAAAATCAAATAACATGGGTAAGAAATGTAAACTATAATAGGATAACATCATTATCATATACGTGCTAGTGAGTTTATTTTAATTGTTTATAATGTGCTGACATTTAATTGTAAAAATTGTGATTCTGTTTTAGCGGCAGAGAAAGCAGCAGCAGAAGAACCAAGGGCAACTCTACAGTCACCACTGACATTAACAGTTATAATTGTAACAGTTATAGTAGTAGCTTATGCATTTATGTCAGTAGTAGGTGAAGGAGTAGTAGGAGCAGCAGCTGGAGCAGCAGCTGGAGTAGGCATTTTATATTTACAGTGGGAAGAAGAAGAAAGAACAGGACTAGTAGCAGTAGCAGTAACAGGAGTAACAGGAGGCATAGCAGGAATAGCAGCAGCAATGTTGCGATCAATGGTAGGAGCACGTTCACTAACAGGAGCAGAAATAGTGGGAGCGATAGCAGGAGCTGCAATAGTTGCAGCAGCAAAAACAAAATTACAATTGTTTATAAAAACAATTCAGCATTTCATAGTTGCATTGAAACTATTTTTAGGAGTAACTCTAGTAGCAATAGTAGGAACTCTATTTAAATGGGCAATGATTACAATAACATGGGTAAAAGATCAAATAAAGTGGGCAGTATCCCAAGTAAAAAAAGCAGCACAATGGATTATAGAGGCAGCAAAAAAAGCATTCAACACATTAGCATCATTTGGAGCATCAGGATTAGCAGTAGCAGCAGCAGGATTAATGGCAGCAGTAGCATTAGCATCAGCAGCAGCATCAGGATTAGCAGCAGTAGCAGGACTAGCATCTGGATTATTTGGAGGATTATTGGGACTTGTGTTAGTACTAGCGGCAGGAGCAGCAATTTTTGGATCATACTGGAGAAGACAATCAAACCAGCCGCAGACACAAGGTGGAGATGTCATGTTACCAGTAGCTGCTCTTTTGCTTTTTGTTTTATTTTGTTTTCTTGTTGCCTCTGTGGGTGTGTTTCGATGTTGCTGTTTATTGTTGTTTCTTTTCCTGTTCCTGTGGTTTCTGCTGAGCTACCGCTCTGAAAGGCATTGACCCTGTTCGTTAACGAGGAGCAGGTTCCCAGCATAAAAGCCTAAAAAATTTGGCCTAACTTATTTCTTTGATCCATCTCTTATTGTATATTTAGTGTACTCCTATTATTGTAAGGCCATTATTCTGCTCCTAATGTCAGTTCTGTGTAAGAGTTTGAGTTAACCAGAGGTGCATCCCATTTTGGTTGGGGAAACCTTTTTGAGTTTGTTTATACCATTGCAAAATTTGAACCGTGTTATTGCTCAGCTCTCTATATAAAGTTGTATATACATTATATCCAACTTTATTCACATACATGAGTCATTCCATGAAACTGGTACGATTTGAGTCCCCCTGGCCTTTTTTAAGTGTATTTTATCTATTGGGTCATCAAAATCTATTTTTTTTTTAAATATGTTTGTATTAATTTAAATGTCTCCTTTAATAAGGTATAACAATACCTTAATATTAAAAAACAATACATTTGATCTATAAATTAAAAATGATCTTGTTTTTTTCAGTTGACACCATCTAGTTGTCATGTTCCTCATGGCCTTTTATGAAAGTCTACTTGAGATATGAATAATACAATTTAAAAAAGTCCATACATTTTGCTATTCTCATAAATATCTATATGTGCTTTTTTGCTGATAATGTTTTTTTTCTAAGTAAATTTATGATTATTCAATAAAAATCATATTATTTGGTTCCGTACCTCAGTAACCCCTCAACCCCGTTACACAAATAATTCTCCCCCCATAAAAATAATGAACTGATCCTTATGTGACATCATTAACAGGAAGTGACATCAAATAACTCTTCTGAACAACATTGTGAGCAGACATAGAAGTTACCATCTTCTTTTAGAACTATACCATTATTAATATTGTGATATTGTGATTGTCAAGCTTAACGACTCAACCCTGTTACGTCAAATAAAGATAGAAAACGATTACTTGTGAAAAGGATCTTTATTTTAACAATATACATGATTTCTTAATATCATGTATACCATGTGATCTCCTGTTATTCACTACATTTAGGGCAGGGGCCGTTTTGAGCAAAAAATCACAACCCCGTCACACTCAACCCCGTTATTTATTTGATCATAATGGGGTTGTGAGATTGTGATGGGGTTGTGTTTTTAACACTGAAGTTATCCAGTAATTTAAATGAATTATTATATTTGATCAAGAGTCTTATACCACATGCATATGTTGAATATAGTAATGTCCATGTCAAAGCTGTGTGTGTGTTTGTGCATGTGTGTTCTGCCTAGATTTTCACATCTCAGTGTTAAGTAAATTCTACAAACAATCCCCATAATGACAATGTGAACGAAGTTTGTTTGAAATCTTTGCAAATTTGCACAAAAAAAGAGATAAAAATCACATGTACATAAGTATTCACAGCCTTTTCTCAATACTTTGTTGAAGCACCTCCAAAAACAATTACTGCCTCACGTCTTTCAGTATGATGCTACAACCTTGGCTCATTCATTTTTGGACGGTTTCTCCCATTCTCCTTTGCAAGATCTCTCAAGCTCCATCAGGTTGGATGGGGAGCATCGGTGCGTTGGTTTTCAGATCTCTCCAGAGTTGTTCAGTCGGGTTCAAGTCTGGGCCACTCTGAGACATTCACAGAGTTGTCCCGCAGCCACTCCTTTGTTATCTTGGCTGTGTGCTTAGGGTTGTGGTCCTGTTGGAAGGTGAACCTTCTGCCCAGTCTGAGATTCTGAATTATTAATGCTATCTCAATATTTTGGTGCACTGAGCTTTTTTCTACTCTGACGAGTCCCTCGTTCCCTGTTTATCAGACCAGAAAATCTTGCCTGATGTAGTCTGAGTGATCCTTAGATGCTTTTTTTTTACAAATGCCAAGTGTGTTTTCATGTGTCTTCACTGAGGAGAGGATTGAGTCTTGCCACATTGTCATAAAGCCCAAATAGGTAGAGTGTTGCAGTGATGATTGTCCTTCTGTAGGTCTCTCCTATCTCCACATATGATCATGCTACAATGATCATGGAAGGATGATCAGGTTCTTGGTCACCAGTCTAACCAAGGCGCATCATCAGTTGCTCAGTTTGGCCAGCTCTAGGAAGAGTCCTGGTTGTTTCAAACTTATTCCGTTAAGAGTAACAGAGATTACATGCTTCTGTGAACCTTCAATGCTACAGACATTTTTCTGTACCCTTCCCCAGATCTGTGCCTCGGTGCAATCCTGTCTCGGAGGTCTATAGACAATTCCTTGGCTGGTTTTTGCTCTGACATGCACTGTTACCTGTGGGACCTTACAGACAGGTGTTTGCCTTTGCAAATCATGTCCAATCAACTCAATTTACCACAGGTGGACTCCAATCAAGTTGTAGAAACATCTCAAGGATGATCAGTGGATGAACAGGATGCACCTGAGCTCAATTTTGAGTGTCATGGCAAAGACTGTGAATACTTATGTACATGTGTTTTTTTATTTTATAAATTAGCAAAGATTTCAAACAAACTTCTTTCACATTGTAATTATGGGGTATTGTTTTTAGAATTTTGTAGAAAATAATTTAATCCATTTTGGAACAAGGTTGTAACATAACAAAATGTGGAAAATGTGAAGCGCTGTGAATACTTTCCGGATACACTGTACAGGGGTGTTGCACTGCATGAAAAGACTAATTTCCGGGATGAATCGGACAATAGACATTTCAGTGAAACTTAAGGTGTATGACCAGTGCATGGAAATTTTCCAGGCTGAGTGTGCGGAGTCCCGTACACGTCCATACACTTGAGATCCACTGAGATTTTCGGATATGGGATATTTCTGATTGCACACACTAGACATGTTCAAAGATTTCCAGTATACCAGCCCTTTTGAAAATAACCCATAGTTTTATTATAGTAAAAGTGTATTTACCTTTTTTTCAGATTGATTGCCATATTTGTATAACCACAGTTTTACTACAAATACATGTTTTTAACTACGTACAATAACCATGTTTTTTGTTGTTGTTGTTGTTTTATTCATGTACCATGGTTAATTGATTGAGAAAAAAGAGATTGAGTTCGGGCAAGATGGCGGACCGGGTGCACTACATGTCGTGAGCTCTCGAGGACTGTCCCAGATTTTCACAAATGTTACGCTATCCAATCGCTATAATGTGTTCCTTTTGAAGTAACATATTTCAAAAACCTGAAAACTAAATAAAAAGAATGTGCACCATGACTACGAAAAAGAATCTTGCTTTGTCCCGCGGTAACGAAGAAGTTGAGGTATGCTACAAGAAAGGAAGTATCCACCGAGAATAAAAAAAAGACCTTTTCTCGCTAGTAAAGAATGTACCAACAGTTAAAAGGAAGGATACAGGGTCAGAAGGGAAAGAAGGAATGAATGCAGTCTTAGAAGCAATAAAGCAGCTAACGGAGAAGGTGGACACACTAGGTATTCAGCTACAACAGAATTCCATCATGTTAACCAACATAGCCAAGGCAGTCGAGTTCAACGCGGCCGAAATCAAGGACTGCAAAACTCAGTTACAGTCTTCGGTGCACAAAGTATCGGCTTTAAAGAAAGATAACGCGGAGTTGATGGAGCGTGTCTTGGAGCTGGAGCGATACAAAAGCCGGTGGAATCTGAGGATTCGTGGCCTGAAGGAAAAAGAAGGTGAAGACATATGTGAGGTTGTTGTTTAGCTACTGGAGAAGATCAACCACATCGTGGACTCGGTTCATCGAATAGGTAGACGTGAAGAAAACAAAACAAGGCATGTCATCATTCAATTCACTTAGAGAATACACCAGGATGTGCTGTGGAGAATGACCAAGGACCACGCGATCTGCAAAGAGCTTCGTATCGGCTTCATCGGAGACCTCTGCAAAACCAACAGGGAGACCCGAGCTGCACTTTGGCCAAAGATAAAAGAAGCTAGAGATGCAGGAAAGCGTGCGTACTTCCGAGGAGGTGTTGGATACATAGACGGACAAAGAATCACCCAGGAGCACACAAGGTACATGAGCAAAGGCCTTAGTATTTAAAGCTTAATAAGGCCTCTTGACTTATAGGATTTGTTTGGATGGTATTTTTGCATTGAATGCTGTTTGAAGGGACAGTGCCTGTTTGGGCTTTTGTTTCTCAATTTTTTTCAAAAGTACAATTTGTTGGACTTACTAATATTTGTTGGCAGTTGCCAGGTTTGTTTATGAATAATTTAGTTTTTTTCTTGTATTTCATTTAATGCAAGGGGCTTAAGAGAACACTAAGAGAAAGTCATTATTTCTGTTTTGTAAGGGCGAAAAGCACAATTCATTTTGTTGCAGGAAACACATTCCAAACCAGAGGATGAAAAATTTGGGGTAAATCAATGGGGAGACAAAATCCTTTTTGATCATGGGTCCACTAGATCAGCAGGTGTGGCTGTTTTGTTTTGTAATTCACCTGGTAAATTAAAAACATCTAGATTCAGCAATAATGGCCATTGCTTAATCTGTGTGTCTTGAGTATGGATGACCATTATTTTATTATGGTCAATGTTTATGGTTTTAATAATGTAATTCAAAACAGACAGTTCATTTCAGATGTCTTCAGTGTCATTGTAAACCTTAAAATCATTTATCCAACTGCTATTATAATTATGGGTGGGGATTTTAACATGGTTATGGATGAATGCCTTGATAGATATCCCTCCAGGTGTACTACCATAGTTCTTCTTATAACCCTGTTTAAACTGATTTTTGTCGTACTCACAATTTATTGGATCCTTGGCACTTTAAATATCCTAACAATATAAATATTGACTATATTAAATATTTTGGCAGTGTGGGCAGGTGCCAAATCCTGCTGGAAAATTAAATCAGCATATTTAAAAAGCTGGTCAGAAGGAAGCATGAAGTGCTCCAAAATTTCTTGGTAAACGGGTGCAGTGAAGTTGGTTTTCACAGAAAATTCAATTTCAGGCTTTAGTATAGCAGTGAAAGTGTGAGATTTAATATAACTTTTATATTTGCAAATACTGAATTAGTGTGAGGGACATCTGATTAATAGGAAAATGTTGATTTCATTACAAATACATTTTATGATCATATTCAGGGAAATTCCATAATGTCCATAACGGGGTTGAAGATTAATAGTGCCCATATCTTAAAATAATGACCAATAATAATAGGGATTTGATGCCTGAGGTGGGAAAATATGTTTTTCAGGAAGTTAAATATGTCATTAATGCTGTGGCGTGTTCAGAAAAGTAATATTTTTTGGTAAACAATCTAATAATGTGTAAGTCCAAAACGTACCGGTTTCGTGGAATGACTCACATACTGACATAAAAAGAAACGCCTTCTCAACTTCAATTGCTTTTATCTCCAGAAATGTTCTTAACATAAATATTTGTTTTAACACAGAACGTTAAATAACTGAGACAAACTGCAGTATTCAGTAACCACTATGCAAGAGAAAACATGGATGGATACTGTTAGGACTTGCTTGCCTATACTTTGAATTTTGTGAAATTTGGTTTTGTTTCCAGTTAGCACAGACACAAAACACAATTTCATAGGGAAGTTAAAGGTCTAAAAGTTTCAACATGAATTCTAAAACAATTGAATTTCTAATGATAATTTAAAAATGAAGAGATTAAGGAGTCAAATGCAACCAGATAGTAAAGGCAGATACTTAACCAAGCGTAAAAAGTGTCTGCCAGGAGGTTTATTTTTATTATGTGCATTTTAACTCCAAGTCATAACATGATAAAACGAGATTTGACCTCCATTTCATTACGTAAGCAGTGGTTTAACCAGTCACTGAAACCTTTCTTCTCAGGTTTACTTTATAAAACCATGTTCATGATGTAAAATAATCTATGTATTACCATCAGTGTATTCAAGGCATCCCGGAATACGTCCATTTGCTTGATGGTTTTATAGATTTGCCTGGAATACACTACGTGATTTTTGCCCTGATTTCCCCCGATTTTACAGTCTGAACAAGTTGACGCTAGTTGAGGAAAGTCAGAGCCAGTCTGCAGATTACTGCTGACAGATTCCACAGAAAATCGCGTAGTGTATTATGGTCACAGACTCCGATTTTTTAGCTTCAGACTTTGATTCTATCCAGTCGGAGGATATCAAACATGTTTGATATTTTCAGCCGATTTTAGAACACATGTTTTTATTTGTCATGCGTCTCCTAGCAACAAGGTGCACGTTTCTGCGTGAGTTCGTTGTGATCGGAACAACTTTAAAGTCTGGTAGTGTATGATGCCCAGTTTTCCTTTATCATCATTTATAAAGTCGGTAGGTGTATGATATCTAGTGTTTTAAAAATCTGTTCAGATTTTAAAAGTCGTGTAGTGTATTCCAGCCTTAAGCCTACACTTGTGGGGACATTCCATAGACATAATGGGTTTTCTCCAAACTGTATTTTCTATTCCCTTTACACCTAAACCTACCCCTCACACAAAACTTTCTGCTATTTTCGATAGAAAATATTTTATCTTATAACACTTCCATTCTATATGATTTATAAGCTTGTTTCCTAATGGGGACGAAAAACAAAATGTCCCCAAAAGGTCAAAATTTACTGGTATTACTATACTTGTGGGGACATTTGGTCCTCATAATATAGGGACAACCAGGTACACACACACACACACACACATATACACACACACGGTTGTTTGCATTCTTAAGTAGTCAAAAACAAAGCACAAATATATGCATGTTTAAAGGTAATTTTATAGAGATAATATATAATTCTTTTAAGATCTGAATTTGAAAGACAAAAATACATGGTATGATTGAAACATATCTTGCACTACATCATAATGTTTTGCACAACAGGCATCACATGTGCAGTAAATGAAAGATCAGTTTAAATATTAAATAACTAATGACAAAAAAGTAAATATGTAAACACTAAGCTAGTAAGATATTTGTTTTTCTATTGCAACACTTCCGATTAAAGTGGTTTGGTAACAGTACAAAGAAAAAAGCCATTGAACAAAACAAATTTTCTTCCAGTTGTGGTGGAGAAACACAGTGCTCTTCAAACATCCTTGCAGTTATTCAGTTACTTGACTTTTGTTTTTTAAAAATGGTCCGTTGATTTTGTTTGTCCTGCATTAATATCTGCTCACAGCACGTCATGCTGAACGTCTGGAAATGAGCCTAAATTAAAACTCACAACCATCTGTTGTTTTAAACCTAATAATGTTGAAGCACTGAAGATTCATTTGTGTTTATTTTAGGAAAGGGGACATTGATGTGAACAGTCCTTCTGTGCATGTGTATGTGCACTATAGTGGGCTTCTCTATTTTTAATTCCCATACAAGCAGATGACAGATTTAGATTTAGTAAGGCCCCTATGCTGGATTAAAATCAGAAGAGACTTGACTAGACTAGATTAAATTAGCATCTGGGAGAGAAAGGGGGGTCGGCAGGTGACTCTGTGAATGACTTGAGCTCGTAGGCAGCACCACTGTCCACTTCCATGGATTTACGGGAGAAAAGGAGCCGGATGTCCCGATGGAGGTAGATCTTTCCAGATTTGGAGCTCTGGAACCTGAGCGACAGATGGCAAAAAGTTATTAATGCTCACAAATGCATACAAAACAACTAATCGGACATATTTAGCTAACATAGCTTGCTAATGACAGTTTCCTTGTCTTCCTCAAGGGGGCGTTGGATAGTTCATAGGGCATAGGATAGTATTGTGCGTGTGCATTGTTGGTGTTTTGTTTTGTCTTGTGGGACAGATTATACTAATGTATATTATACTAAGCTAAAACTTTATTACCATTTGAATGTTTATTAAAATAGTCGGTGCCTGGCATTCAATTGGAACTCGTAAAATTCTTATCTAGTAATCGCAAAGGATTGTCCATCTTGATCAGAAAGTATTTTATGCTATTTATGCAGCACTGGACTAAATAATTATTGAATTCATAATCATAATTATTTTTAATTATATAAAAAAACTGAAGTCAACATCCAGGCTGTCCTTTCCATGGACCTTTTCCACACTAATTGCATGCTAATTGTACTAATTTACTAACTGAAAATGCTCATTTTAATATGGAATAACTGGTATTGGTATTGCCTTCTAAAAACTCATACTTCAAAGCACTTATGTCACATGTACTGTAAATTCAAGCTTTTTTGACTAAATATCACCACCAGAAAGCATCTATTTAAAATATAACTACACCCAGTTCACGTGAATGCCGTTTGTCTACGTGTTTTTATGTTTGTAAGATTTTTGGACAATTTTCTCTTCATCAGTGCTTAATTGTGCTGAAAAGTAAATCTGACAAACAGTTTTGGAAACTTCATTCCTTATTCAAGTAGATGAGAGCTGTACATCAATGAGTAGAAAATAGCTGCCTGGAGAAGTTTTCAAAATGGCTGCCAAATGAACAGACTTGCTCTAATAAGGATTTGCACTGCATTTTCACACACCTTATCAGGCAACTTCTGGGGGCTAGTTAAAATGAGTATACATATTCAGGAATAGGCATGTCGGGGCCACAAGCTGCCCGTTAAGCAAGTGTGGTCTGGCCCAAAAACACTGGACAGCATCATCTGACAGCAAACAATGAGTATTTAAGCCCTGTATGCCAGAATGAAAATACTCAAGTGAGGATTCAGCTTCATGCCATGGGACTGACCTCAGATGGATGAGGTAGCGGAGGGTTCGTCCTTGACTCGGCCTTGATTTTTTGTTGTTCTGTCCGTTGAACTCGCGTTTGACTGGGACTGAAAAGGTTCTCTGCCGCAGGAATGTCTGATGGCTGGCGGGCATTTCTCTCAGATCATACATCACCACAAACATCTTCACCACTGTCTTATTGGGGTTAAATAAGGTCTGACGGACAGAGACAGAAGACAAAACATCCGCTAAGCGTCAAAGCTACAGAAAACGGAAAACACGAGCACAAAACCAAACTCATTTAAAAGTTACAATCAGAGAGCATTTAATCAGAAACAGATGCTAATTATCTGAGTGGGTGGAAAACCATTAAAACCTCTATTAAAATAACAGTTTTATTTTACTATCGTCCAAAATCATTCATTAAAAACTGCATCAGAGATTAATTCATGACTAATGCAAATCAAAGACTTTAAAGGAAGCACAGGTACTGACAACATTTAGTGTTATAATGTCAATAACCATGAAAAGGCCTGCTCATTTTTTTTAAAGATTTACACAGGCTATGAAATAACTACACTCGAAAGGTTAGTAAGTGATTCATTTTTCTTTCTAATCTTCTGTTTACATGTATAATATAATTCCTACACATTCACCAGTAGAGGGCGCATCTGTAAACAATTTTAATGGTTGACATTTTCCTTTGTTCTCACAATGCAGTCTGGTTATTACACATACTTGTAAGTAGTTATTACTCATTTGAAAAAGTGTGTCATGACCAAAAATACTTTGATGCTTACCACTTGAATGGTTCCTGAAGGAGGTACTCGATATCCCCTCTTACCGAGAGACTCCAAGTTTATGACACCCTAAAGAAAAGCAGGAGAATTCAATCAATAAAGTATTTTTAAAAGAGCCTTTTAAATAACATACAAATTGATAATAACATTTTAAACTCCTTCACTGGTGTTACGTTTCTTTATTTACACAATTATACTAATCAAAGAAAGGGGAGAGAAAATGATAGAAACTTCACGAATGTAACATTCCCACAACAAGAACACAAAATATCCAAGTAATTCAGCTTGGGTCATTACCATGTAGGGGGAAGGTGCGTTATCATCAGAGACGCTGTAGAATGACACATCAACAGGTAAGGTCATGTGACTGGGGCAGAAAGTTCCGCTGGCGCCAACCTCTGCTGCGAAACCCTCGACTGTGCCCAATGGCTCCAAACGATAATTCAGAACACACTCCTACACACATAAACATAAAGAAACATCTATCTATTTGTCCATTTTTTTATCCTAACAGATTGAAATTATGACTATGTCTATGAACAAGTCTAGTTTTAACATTCATTACTGACATGGAAATATTAAACATTTTTGAGGCATATGGTAAATGTATGAGCATGGTGAAAAAGTAAACGACCATTAGGCCAATTAAAGAAAGAGGGTGTTGGCACAAAGGATTGTTCACTAATTGTGTGTGCGTGAGTGAAATTATTTGTTCATCTACCTCAAAGTTTCCCAAGAGGCTGACGGGTGGAGTGCTGGCACAGAAGATCTGATGCGGAGACTCATCACAGTCTTGTGATCTTTTCAAAACCCTGCAAAAAAAACACAGACACAGAGATACAGAGACACACTTTAGTCAGCCATTTTAGGTAGTCTGAGCTTTAGGGATAACTCTAGTGTATGTGTGCACACAGCAGATGGCAGTGTATGTAGGAAAGCCTCAGTAAAGGAAATGGCACAGTGTAATATGGAACAATGGCAATACAGCAGGAAATAGAGTGAGGATAGAAAGCCATACCTCTTATTGGCAGCCCATGGCACACCTCTGAAATGAATCAGAGACGTGTCTAAATCAAAATATCCTGTCTGGCTTTTTCTTTGAGGAATCTGAGGGGAAAAAATAGGAAGCAGATGAACACATTTACATCATTGTTTTGCAAGCTTGTGATCAAGTGCACATTCTGCACATTATATAAATATATGTTTATACTGATAAAACATACTGTACCCAATTTGCACTTGCATTTAAGTTTCTTTCAATCAGTATTTATTCTTCATTTACTCTCTCTTATTTACCCTCTTTATTTTTCTAAATGTATATGCAAGTACTTAAAGTTCCTGTAATCCAGAACATACTGTGTGTGTGTGTGCAATAATATGGTATCAGATGGTAACACTGTGGCTACTATAAAACAAACAAACATAAACCAAGGATCTATTTCTTCCCATATCTAATCAAAGACAGATTTAAAAGCCACAAATATTCTCAAATATTTTCTAATAATGTAAATCATTTTGAATGAATGAATGAATGTTGCATTTATATAGTGCTTTATTGTGTATTGCTGTACACCCAAAGCACTTTACAATCAGTGTGTGTGTGTGTGTGTGTTGTGTGGGGGGGGTTGGGTCTCTCCTCAACCACCACCAGTGTGCAGCATCCACTTAGATGATGCGTCGGCTGCCACAGGACAACGGCGCCAGTGCGCTCACCACACACCAGCTACAGGTGGAGAGAGAAGAGAGTCATAGAGCTAATCAAGTGGATGGGGATTATTAGGAGGCCATGATTGACAAGGCCAGTGGTGGGAATTTGGCCAGGACACATTTTTATTTTATGTCAGCATGGAAATTATTGGCATGCGTTAATTTTTGCCTATCCTTATCTCTAACCCTAATCATCAACTACCCGTAAACTCCGTGGGAAATGATTTACAAAAAAGTCGATAAAGTTTTTAATTTCTTAAACAGATAACAACTAATCTAATCTAGCTGGATACAGGAATTTTGTACATAAAAAAGCAGTACATAGTACCTTTTTTTTAGACTAGTCATGTCTTGCAGAAAATGCTGATAAAAACAGTTTTGTTGTTTGTAACATTTAATGAAAACCAATAGAAAGAGTGAGAATTACATTTGAGTGGATCTCTAGAGAACAAGAGCACCACTCATTTGGAGTAACAACACCAAACTCCCACACAAAGAGAAGTGAGTCATACGGTACAAATCAGAACTCATTCTGCCATCGGTATGATTTGAAAACACTCATGACTTAATTTACTAAGAGTATTAATGGAAAGTATTAATAAAGAGTTGGAAGAAGTTATTATTGTAAGTCTATGGCCCATAAGACTTCATTAGCATGTCATCTAAAAGGCATATCAATTCTGTGGACAGCATTTGAGACAAACAAGAAGTGATTCAGATGTGAGAGTAGATGAGTCACAGACACAAAACCTCTGGGGCCCTTTCAGTAAGATTCTGTGCTATACTCTCTGTGTTGGAGAGTGACAGAGAGATCTATAGTCTTACCGGGCTGGAGAGGAGAGGTAGGCCTGTGCAGGGGTGGAAAGCTTTTGTTGCAGTTCCAGCTATGGAGTGGCGATTCTGTTGTTTTTTCCAGTTATTGCATGACTTCAATGGGGAGGGTCTCTGTTAATACAGCAGTGGGTTTCAAATAAAGGTTTTAAAAGACAACAAAAAACAAATGTATTCCTATAAGCCCACTTGACCTTACTGCATTTACACACAAAAAGCAGAGAGGCATATCAACTCACAGTATGATTGCTCTGGGCAGGGGCTGGACTGTTGCAAGTAAGGTTGGCTGGTGTGATAGAGGGAGAAGCCCAGGGCTTCTGGTTCTCATCCTTCTTAGGACAAGTGGACCCATTCCAGACATCCTTTTCTGCTCCTTTCTCATGGTTTGCCTCTTGGGTCTTGAAGGGCTGGAGGTATCCAGTCCGGGTCAGGCTATTCTCCTGAGGAGAGCTTGCATGGCTAGAGTTGCTTTTCAAGGAGGTCCAGGACTCTTTACTGGCATAATGTTGCTTATTAGTTGCCATTAAAGGCTGTGATTTTGTGACGCTGTGGTCTTCAAGTTTTAAACCGGCCACATTTTGTGGTCTAGGGGAACAGTCCCGCTTACTGCGACGGGAGTCAGGAGATCTGCAACATTTTGTTGCTTGAGAAATACGAGGATCTGTGCTTGCCTCACCATTGGGTGCACTTGAAGGCTTCTCATGGCTTGATGATACAAAGCCATTTGTCTGCGCTCCGTGATTTGTCTCAACCTGTTCGGTTTGAGGGGTCTTCAATTTATAGGTGCCATTCAAGAGACTGTAGGAATGTTGCAGTCGCTCCTGAATCAATCTTGAGATGTCCTGAACTGCATCTGCAATCAGAGAACCCTCAGCAGACTGGTCACTGAGTACCAGGCGCCTACAAGTCGAGAGTTTTGGGGAAGTTTGTGATTCGCGGTCGACTTTGTCCAGCCATGTTCTGCTTCTAGGGCTCAAAGGGGTGTCAAAGAGAGAAGACCGGCTCCTCTCAGGGATTTCTGGACTGGTTACATTGTGGTTTTGAGGCTGGGGGACTGGGAAGAGGGGCTCTTTGGATTTCTTCAAGCGCTCCGTATCCTGCGATGAGTTCCAGGTTGTTTTGTGTCCTGGCGGTTCTTGAGAAGTGAACAGAGCATCAGGGAGATGGGGAGCTGTAGGGTCGCATAAATTCAATCTCTGAGCAATGCGAGCAATGACTTCCTGTCTCTCCTGAAGCAGGGAGCCAATGAGGGGGTTGGTTTCACCTGAGATGGAGCTGGGACTTGTGCTGGGGATTACTAAAGGTCTGTAATGGAGAGTGATTTAAAACCACGAATTGGTGACCCCACACTTGAGGTCTTTGGGCTCTCCGCCCCATCAGTGCACGAGTTATATGCCTCTGTAGGGGGGCTGTCCAGACCGTCATTCAGCCGAGAGTACAGCCACTTGACGGCTTTGCCTGGTGGGAGAGGGGACTCAGGACGAGGGTGGCATTTACGGGTGTTAAGAGGGCTGTGGGGAGGTGGATATGGGCGTAGAGGCCTGGAGAGGAGTGGAGATCCTGGTAGACGAAGGGAAATGCGATTCTCTCCAGGATGGTTCATACCATCTCCACGCTCCAGGTTTTTCTTGCCCAAAAAAGCTATACCTGAGTGGATGCTACATTGGAGTACGGGGTATTTGGGCTGGCGAGGCAAAGACTGAACCCGCACCTTGAGAGCGACACTATGGGACACATTCGAGACAGGGAAAGCATGTTCAGAGGGCGTTTGTGAGAAGTTCCATATCAGTTCTTCATCAGCTGCACTTATTCTGAAAAATACAGCAAATGGCATTGTTAAAAACCCCATTCTTATGTAAACGGTTACATTAAATCGAATGATACAATGTATGTAAGGTATGACTTTCTGTCTTTCTTCCTGTCTCTTCTGAAACATTCCTACAGTCTCCTGGAAGGTTCACACAAAATCTTCTGGAGGGTTTTACAATCTATTTACATACATTATTCTTCTGCTTATGTTTCATTAACAAATTTCATGGAGTCACCAACATACACATTGCTGTGTTCCAAAAGACACCTAGTGAGAATCTTACCTAGGATCCTACCTAAATTTAATGCAGCTTCACCTTTATAAATGTCATAATTTCTTCCTACCCTTGAAAGTGTTTGTGTGTGGAGTATGCTACCTGTATAGGATGTTTCTAGGTACAAGTCCGTGAGAGGCACTGAGCCACGCGCTGAGCTGCGAGAAAAACACATAGGAACGCACAGCCAACAGCAAGGTTTTCTCCTCAACAAATCGATCTCCACTCCTGCAACAAACACCAATTTTGTTAAAATTCCCTAGACTTGTGGGAAAGAATGTGTATTGGAAGTACTGTGAAGAGCAAGTCTTACTGTCTGGGCATTGGCTGTAAAGTCCATCTCTCTAGTAAAAGCGCATCTTGCTTTATTGCTGGATCATTTAGGTCTGTGCAGTCTGTGGTTGGGCCTTCATCGCTATAACAACAGTCAGGAAGCAGCATCACCTCAATCATGATGGGGATGTGATTGCGCCATAGTAACATGACCTCTGACCTTGTTCTTCTTGTCTGACGACACTGCATTGGGGAAAAGGTTGTTGTTTACTACATTACAATGTCTGAACTATAACTAGCTTTGATAGAGTGCTAGTGAATAAGATGCAAAACAGCATAAACATTATGCATAAAAAATTTCTTTGTCATGAGCAAAAATTCTGACCATTTTCAAACAGGTTTCCCTGTCTGTAAGTACACTCTAAAAAATGCTGGGTTAAATATGGAAAAACCCATCGATTCGGTTGTTTTCAACCAACAGTTGGGTTAAGTGTTTAAACCAACCTTCTGGGCAGTAACCCAACTGCTGGGTCAAAACAACCCAATCACTGGGTTTGTCCATATTTTATCCAGCGCTGGGTTGTATTTAACCCAGCATTTTTTAGAGTGTAATAATAAAGAACAGCAAGTTGAAAGGATTATGTTTTCTTATAATTATACAGCGGTTGATGACAACATTAACCGAATTTTACTCTTACAAATTGTGAAATGTAATTACAATTCAATACCTGTGGTATTTTGTCGCTGCATTCATGTTTGGTAAGGACAGGTATAGCAGACTGGGCAGGTGGGCAGTGAACACCCTCTGTCCGCCCCTTTACAGAGCATTCTGGAGTCCGTCCTTCTGTGATCAGGAGTGTCAGGAACACCAGGAAATCCTCAGCATCATACTCAAAGAACTCCTCTGCTGCTTCTACAAAAACAGAGGTGAAACATCGATTAAGTTACTGATATGTGGCCATTTATTTATTCAAAAACCCCACAGCATATTACTCAAATAGCTGACAGTATGTCCTCTTAGAGTAACACACTCTCACACCGGGATTATCGGATTATGTTTAAAATCTTCTTTGGTACTTATGAGACACACTTTAAAGCTTTTTTTTTTTTTTTTCCTTGGGTTGGTACATAGAGTGGTTTGTCTGTAGTTTACATCACAATGTGGAAAAACTTGTACTACCTGATAATGCTAGTCAGTTAATGGAGAAACCAACCTACTCTAAAATTGGACAAAAACATGTACATGTCACTGTGAATAAAATTATATATCTTCAATAAAATTTAGCAACTGTTCTAAGTGCACTAGCATATAGTAAAGTGACCAGATGTCCCTGCTGAAAAAAAACAATAGACACCTTCACAAAATGTGTAATGTTGATTGGTTATAATGTGAATTGTATTGGTTTTAATGGAAACTGTAATGGAGTCTATGGGTCTCTACTGGTAATTGGTCAACATTTATTGGTGGCTTGTTAAAACCAATAAATCCTAATGGAATATGTCCCAAAACACACCACAAAAAATGTTTTTTAATGGATTTAATGTTTAAAAGTTGATGGTTTGTAAAGTTTGTAATTGTATTTGTAGTGGAAACCATTATAATTTTTTTGTGATGGTTCTATTGTTTTTTTCCAGCAGGTGTGCCACTCCCTGGGGACACGTTCTGCCCAGGATCTCGCGGTACTTTGATGTCATACAACAATCAATCAGCGCAGCGCAAACAGCTAAAACCTGGTTATTTTAGGCAATTTAGAAATCCTGGGCGGAACGTGTTCCCGGGAAGTGGCACATCTGGCGTATAGATCCTAAATGCTATTGATTAGCCTCAAAGCTAATGAACATGGATTAGAAATCCACAAAACTTCGATTTTGATTTAATGTGGTGTATTACCAATGGACACATTAGAAGTAGATTTAACTTCTGTTTTCATACAATTCAATTCAATTCAAGATTATTTGTATATCGCTTTTTATGATATAATCGTTGCAAAGCAGCTTTCCAGGAAATTAAGTTTCTACAATACATTTATATATTGTAGAAACTTAATATATTTAACTTGTGGCAACATTTGGTTAATTCTGTATACTGTCTGAGGTTTGGCTTCCTCTGAGACAACCAGAAACACAGCCAGTTTCACAGTTCCAGAGAAGATAACACGTTATGCATAGCAAACAATCTTTGCTCTGTTTACCAGCTGTGAACACTGGGCTAAGCAAACACACACTCACCAGCATATTCTCCGGAATCAAAACATATCTGATCAACAGCTTAATAAGAAACCAGCTGTCTGGATTTAAATAGAATTTAGAAACGCGTGTTAAATGCGACACACCAGATTGTGAGTCAGAAATTCCAAAACACAGCTGGATTTGACACCCACAACCTGTTTGAATACCAACACTATTGTGCATGTTTGATAAAAATAAAGCTGACAATTCAAATTAAAACTTGTAATAGGTTAAACATTTGTTGTCATATAATCATCCCAATTAAAACTTGAGGTGCAGGTGAGTCCACATAATTTGATATTACACATGTGGAGCAGTTAAGAGCATTAGATGTGTTGGTAATTATTCCATGTTTGCTGAGAACCAGATATAATTGAGTTTCATGAGAGTAGGTTTGCCCACAGCTTTGAGTTGCAAACAAAAGCGTATACATGGCAGTTGAGGTCTGTTACAGTCGGCCAATGGGCCTATTGTTCTCAAAGCATCAGACTCCCGGAACAACAGGGCCAACAGAGTGTATCCATCCCTGACTGCACAGCCTTCTCTCTATTATCATATAAAAGTGTGTTTTCATAGTTTGAGAACCAAAACAGTATTCCACAGAAATTACATGAAATCATATCACAGCATTCCACACAAAAAAAAATGTGTTTTGCCAAGGAAAAGTGATGTGTGTGAAAAAGTGTGTGTGTGGGAGAGAAGAGTGTTACGTATAAGTAATTTAAGAACTAATAAAATATGTTTCTGAAATTAATTAATTAATAAAAAAACAAAACATTGGAGATGCATTGTTATGCCACATATGAAAATAACTTCTCAAACTAGCAGTTGAAATCCAGTTGTTGAATATCATTCTCATGATGCAGTGTTACAAGTTCTGATCCAAACTTTTTTTTTCTTCAACATGAGGCTGAAAAGGCACAGCATATACACAGAATGATCCATGGGGCGGAGTACACTTAATATAGCTCTGCAAAGAGAAAGAGTCTATTGATGCGCTTAGTTTTTGGTAGGGTTGTCAAAACAATACTGATGCATTCAAATTTATTTCAGGAATCTTTTCATTTCACCAATCTTTCAGTGGATTGGAAACCACATTTTACAACAGGGATCTTATGGTGACTGGCTTAGCATGCATGAATTAACCTTTTTTTCCAGTTCCATACTGGTGATACTTTTAGCCAGAACATGTCAGCTGGTGTTCACAAAGTGAATTCACACTGTGGTTTCTTTGAGGCAAAAATAATACTATGCAAACCAATTACAACCCAGAAAAACCAACGAGTGGAGACACAGAATAGCTGTTGGACTATTAAACCAGGAAAACAACAACATACTGTGAAGAACTGTTCTATGACCCACTTTTGTGGAACTAATATACTCTATTTCCTACTTTCACAAAAATAAAAATAAACATTCTTCTATTTATTTACTGGCATTCATTCATAAAATTTAAATGACAAATAAAACAGATAAAGTCTTCTAAATTCACGTCAGAATGATTTTATTCCTAGATGAGTGCATGGACACCACTACAATGTCATATTCATTACAAATTCTGATTTCTTTGACCCAAAATTCTAAGTTAGAGGCATGTCAGTTCATGAATAATGGGATTTTATTCAGTAATGACGATAAATAGTTGATGTCAGAGACATTGCATTGTGGACTGTGCTAAAACCTTAAAATCAATGTAGGATTAGGAATTTCTCCTTTCCAGCTATTAAAAAATCAACTCACATTTGAAATGCTAAATTAAATGTGTATTAAAAAAAACAATAAATACATTTTTTTTTACAAAAACAAAACAAGGTTCGAAGACCTAGAGCTCTAGCAAGGGAAAGGACATTATGTTTGCCTTCATTAAGTACCCTTTTGACATCCTCCTCTTGGTTGTCCACATTTCCAGCACAAACACAGCTCTTTAGTGCTCATAGGAGGGGCCAGAAAACTTCTGCCCAATCAGCACTTTCCAAGCTCCTGCCAATCACTAAAGCAGAACAGAAGGCGGAGAAAAGCCACGTGCAGTGCTAGCGTCACCCCCAGCGAACAGCTGATAGTTAATCTCGCGTGACTTTATGAAACAAAGAGCCAGGTCTCTGCACAGAGTCTGTGCTGGCAATACCATGACAGCAGATAATGATGTTTGTTCCTGTTTATTCCTGCCATGTTTACATATAAGCTCATCAGCATTACATAAACACAATCTTATAAGAGCCTGAAGAATCTCAAGGCTTTTTAAGTTGTGTAGTGGGAGGTGTATTTGTCAGGCCTGTTTTTACTGCACTGGCTGGCTGTTGCAGTATGCATTTCCATATGCGTATGTACACAAATTCTTATGGGGAACTCCTCCCACGTGCTAACTGCAAGAGAAACTGCAGACAACAGAGTGAGAAAGAAGGGGGTTGAAACTGCCAGCTGAACGGGAGGAGTAAAAAAGGGGAGAGAAGACGACAGTTTTTCCCTCATGTAGGTTAAAGGTAAAGTTTCAGCAGGGGAGGAAAGACAGAACACTGGGTTCAGACAGGGAGGTGGAGCAAACGAGATGCAGAAAAAAATACAACACAAAAGGAAGAATAAATTACCAGCCCCCCATACATTTATTTTTTGTTATGAACTGCCTGATCTTATTCTCTCTTTAAAAAAGTCAGATTAAGGAGACTAAAAAAAAAAAAAAAAAAGAAAAAAGAGAAAATTAAATAATACATAACAAACACCACAACATAAAACAAAAAGCAACAATCAGTCATATTATTGAGACTGAAATAAACAAACAAAAAATATTTAATTACGACAAAACCACAAAAAAACTAAACACTACAACATAAACAAAAAGCAAACACAAAAACATTACAACTGAAAAGCTAAAAATTACTTGATTACACAAGTAGCTGTTTTCCAAAATCAACTCATACACATTTGATTTTATGACATGACATGGTTTTTACACTGCAATAGATATGATATACGTGCGTGAATATTAGTAGCATTGCAACATTCCATCTTTTATTCAACTTGTCAAAATAGAATTCATATCAACCTTTTCCACTATAGCACCTCTTGCAGTAAGGCTGCAAGTGGAGCATGTACCTCTACATAGCATAAATTGTGGTCTGACACATTCTGCAATGCAACGTTACATAGGAAATAGAAGCATTTGAGTATTTGTGAAGAGCATGTTTCAGGCCTTATTACCAACTGTTGTAATTAACCTAATACCTTTTCTCTGTCTCAGAGAGTATAGGTCACTCCTAAGTAATTCAGTGATCCAGACAGTTTTAGACCTGTCCTACCATACACAAACACACATGTCCGTGACCTGGGGGTGTTTTCACATGTGCTTGCTGCATTTAAGCATTTGCATTTTCCCCCCTCACATGCCACGGTGTTTGAGTGAGCAGCAGCATGTGTACCAGATTGTTGGGTCTAGGACAGGACAGGCCAGTGTTCCTTATATAATACAGGGCTATTTCAGGCGCTTGTGTACTAACATTATTACAGTATGTATACATGTACAAATATGAGAGAATGCAACTGGACACTCACTCACATATGCATACACACACATCACATGAGCACGAGACAACATGTTCCATCTATATATTCAAACAGAAAGACAGCATTCTTGTCTATGACGTCAACACAGGAATGCAGCGTCAGGTTTAAAGGGGTCATACTGCTACCTTTTTCCTTATTTTTGCTGTAAACAAAGTAGGAGTGTGCAATATGACAATTTTTTTATCGTGGACGATACAATTGTATCCACGATCTGCTTTTTGAGAAATATCGTAGTATCGTGCTACAGTGCACATTCTCTCAGTTACAGTTCTAGCGCCTCCGTATCAATAAACTGTGCAACGCGACATACATTCACATCAGTGTTAACACAGCGGTAACGTTAGAGTTCCTCTTACGGGACACTGCACTTATTCGCGATCGCACAAGTACATTATTTGCGTGTTTTAAAGCCTATACGTTAAACGTTTCATTCACGCGCTGTTCTGACGTGCGCTTTTTTTGAGCCCGTACACCTGAAGAGCACGCACGAAAAAGCCTGTCTAACTGCGCCTGATAACTGAACTAAGTTATCTTTTGTGGTAATACTGTCAAAACACACAAGGTTTATGTATAGACTCAGTTGTTTATGTCTAAAATGAAAGTAAACAGCCGAGACAAATGGATGCGTGCCTGTTAGATGCGTGCAAGTCTTAAAGGGACAGAACTAAACATGCTGCCGACTGTAATTAAAGAGATAGTTGACCCTAAAATTGTATTTCTGTCATTATTTACTCACTCTCATATTGTCCCAAACCTGTATTAATTTATTTCTTGTGGTGAACACAAAAGATTATATTTTGTAAAAGCATGGGTGACAAACAGTTGCTGGTCCACATTGAATTTGATATAAGGAAAAAAAATATTATGGAAGAAAACTAAATTATTTCTTCAAAATAGCATTTATGTTCAGCCAAGGAAAAAAAAAATTCAGGTTTAAAACTAAATAGTGTTTATATATATGTATATGTATATAGCTAAAACAACAAAACACAGAGAAAAAGTTACTCTACTCTTGACAGAAAAAAACAATACAACTGCTTTAATAGAAAATCAATCAATCTATATAGTGTTTTATTTTTATACTTGTTCATTCAATTTCTTGAATGCTCCTGCTAAATACACCTACTGTACCTGAAAATAAAAAGTTTGATTTATTTGTATACTATGTGTATTTGTTATGTGTTTCTTTGTTCCTAGTTTTAATAACAAAGATAAAATAATGACAAAGATTTTAATCTTCGCCCACTTTGGCCTAAATATCCACCATACTTTTTTATATTTCGTTACCTTAAAAGGCTTTGTCTTTATAATAGGGAAATGATTTTGGCTGCACTGCTCAGACACAATAGTAAAACCTACATGACAAAGAATCGTGATAAAACCGTGAAAAAAAAAAAATCGTGATATAATATTTTTGCCATATCGCCCACCCCTAAAACAAAGCTATCATTTAGTTTTTAGGAGCATTTTCCACCCTCACACTGATAATTGAATTACTGCTTTTACTGTACCTTTACAATACCTATAAATAAATGTCCTCTGTTATCACTGGCTAATTTCTTCATGTTTTAAAAAGCTGAAATGAACACTAGCAGCAGTAATGCAGCTCTATCTTTCATTTCAACCAGATGACCCAACAGCAGCTCCACGGATCTCAGGCTGCTTGGCAGACATCTCGGCATGGATGAAAGAACATCACCTGCAGCTCAACCTGGCAAAGACGGAGTTTCTCATCTTCCCTGCCACTCTGAATCTATGGCATTATTTCACCATCCAGCTAGGTTCATCAACAATTACCCCATCAGAAATCTTGGTGTAATCTTTGATGACCAGCTGACCTTCAAAGATTACATTGCAAAAACCGCTAGATCGTGCAGATTCACATTGCATAACATCAGAAATATCAGACCCTTTCTAACGTGGCATGCTTCACAACTTCTTATCCAGGCCCTTGCCATTTCTAGGCTGCAATGCTCTTTTGGCTGGACTTCCATTATGTGCAGTCAAACCTTTACAAATGATTCAGAATGCAGCAGCATGACTGCTCTTCAATAAGCCCAAAAGGCCCACATCACACTAGAGCCCTGCACGGGCCTAAAATATAGGCCCTAGCCCGGCCCTGGCCCGAGACGCTCAGGCCCTAGCCCGGCCCGTGTCCGACAGCTGATCAGAGTTACCAGCCCGGGTCCGACCCGAGCCCGTATTTTAATTTTCCCTTCTCACAAAACAGCTTATACTATAATGTTTCAGCAATTAGAATACTTCAGTTTTGTATGAAATGGCAAAGTTGTTGTATTTCGTTTCGTTATTTTATTAAGGTAATTTAGAAAAACATTTGGATAATTTTTTTATTCGTTAAATGTAAGTTTTTATTTTTTAAAGTAGCTAACGACCAGCGGCCATCTGATCATAGCGTGTTTGATCAATTTAGACATGATAAATATATACATAGAAAGCTTTAAATTAGTACTTAACGAAATAAAACATATAGAAAACAAAAACTATTTCATTATAATCATAATCCGTAGATTAGTGATGCGCGGATGGCGGTTATATCTGCGGGCGCTGGGGTCGGGTGAATCGCGGGTGGATAAGATAAATCATTAATGATGCAAATATTAACTACATTTTCTAAATAGGCTACAGAAATCAAATAAAGTGTAAACTAACATTTTAAAGTTATTCAACAAAACAGCAGACATTTGCACCTCAGTATTGTAATGTATTATTAGCATTAGGCAATAATAACACTGTGTAAATTATATTTATTGAAAATGTTCAATGGATGCCACATTATTGGGACAATAAAGACCTCCCTACACCTACCCCTAACCGAGAAACACTTTTTTATTAAATACCAGTGATTCACTTTATTTGTCTTTAAGATGGTTTAGATCCTACCTGTCCGATCGCTACCACTTTGTTTATTTAAAACAGTGTTCCTGTGGCTCAGTGGTTAGAGCATTGCGTTAGCAGCGCAAAGGTTGTGGGTTCGATTCCCAGGGAACACACATACTGACAAAAAATGTATAGCCTGAATGCACTTGTAAGTCGCTTTGGATAAAAGCGTCTGCTAAATGCATAAATGTAAATGTAAACGGGGAGTCATCTCAATTATCACCAGTAAAGGATCTGTCCTAGGTCCTCTGCTATTTTCAATATGCATGTTGCCCCTTGGTAATATTATTAGAAAATACGGGATTAGTTTCCATTGTTATGCTGATGATACTCAACTATATATCTCAACAAGACCAGATGAAACCTCTAAATTATCTAAGCCAAAAAGTATTTAAGACGTAAAAGATTGGATGACCAATCATTTTCTACTATTAAATTCAGATAAGAGGGAGATATTACTTATTGGACCAAAAAACAGTACACAGAATCTAGAAACTTGGTTAAACTGTTTCTGACAGAAAAATTCTGTCAACCTCTCAAAACAGCATTCTTCCATCTTTTGAAAACATTGCATCTTCAATAAACAACTGTTACTGTGCGGCTTCCTTCAGAAAAGTTAGTTAATGCATTCATGACCTCTAGACTATTGTAATGCACTGCTAGGTGGTTGTCCTGCATCTTCAATAAACAAGCTACAGATAGTACAAAATGCTGCGGCTAGAGTCCTTACCAGGTCAAGAAAATATGTCACATTACTCCAATTTTACAGTCTCTACAGTGGCTACCTATTAAGTTGTATCAGTTACAAAATAATTACTCTGCCTATAAGGCCCTAAATGTTTAGTTCCTGTACTAACTAATCTTCTATACCTTTTTCAACAATCCATCCGCTCTCTGGAATAGGTCGCAAACTCTGGACTCTTGGTAGTACCTAGGATAGCAAAGTCCACTAAAGGAGGTAGAACTTTTTCAGATTGGTTCACAAAGAAACATGTTTGGGGTTCAGAAGCACTCTCTCTTTTTAAATCTAGATTAAAGACATCTCTTTAGCCAAGCACTCATATAATGCATCTCATAATCTTGTACTGCAGTTATATCTGATCATATGCACATTATTATGCTTTAGCTTGGGTTGAACAAATAATTTTTGCTTGGATGGAACAACAGCTATGTTAATTATGTCTCTATTTGTTTCTCTGTTTCTGCCACGGGACAAGCTTCAGTCTGGATGCAACCCTTAAATGATCTGAGATGACCAAACACCTGAGAAGAGATGATGCCAACCCTCGGACAGTATACAGAATTAACCACATTTGCCATAAGTATGTATAAGTAAGTAAATATATTACGTTTCTACAATATATAAAGCTTTTGTAGAGACTTAATTTTCTGTAAAGACTTAATTTCTGTAAAAACCGCTATACAAATAATCTTGCTTTGATTCATCTGAAAATTAACAAATAATCGATCTCTTTTTTAAAACTTGTGATAACAAGATTCAAACTTGTTTCAACAAGTGGATTACCGCCCTACTCTATTTCTAATGTTAATTAATTGGCATCTTTTGTAGTGTCATCTATCCCAACCAGACATTGGTGGGTGGAGTTAATTTAAATAGCCTCAGCTAACAAGGTGGGCTATTTGCACTTTGTGTAAATAGACACTTCGAATGTAAATATGGGTGTTATATGTTAATGAATTCATGGTGATGTCAAAATGCTGACCGTTTCTTTAGTTTCAATAAATGGTCTGACTGGACAGGGGATGGATTTTTGAGTTATGAATGCCACCACATTTCCACATAGTACACCAAACTCATTTTTTTATTTCAACAGAGCCAAGAGCAATCCTGTTTTCTGTGATATGAGATGAAAGAGGCAAACCGACACAACTACAAACTACACACCACTGTAAGATTTACAGAATCTCAGACACTTTGATCAAACACATCAGACACGTTGATCATCTGAGATACACTCAGACACTTTAATAAACTGTAAGATTATTGGTCATTTGTCTGGACCAGAAGAAGGCCACAGTCAGAAAAGACAAAGAAATCTTACGAGAATTGACACCTGAACTCTGTCTCTCAAGCCTAAGACGACACACCCAACTGAGAAACAAAAGCTCCATACCTTACGCATGACCCTCCACCTCCAATATCCCATTATCTCCCCTCATTTCCATCTAAACACAGGACACTACAAGGATCATTGAAACCCCCTTTCTTAATCAGAGTTTATTACAATGCAACTATTCATGTCTAATGTCATTTGAAAGGTCTCCATTTCAAGATTGTTTGTCAAATTTGGTAAAATTGGCTTGTCTCATTCTCATTTAATTTCAATTTAAGTTCCTGATTTCAATAAGACAGGATTAGAAAATACTGAAACTACAGACGATACTCCAAGCGTTTTTTCATGCATTAAATTACAAATCGTATGTCCCAAAAGGTGTTAGTTTGGCTTGATCAGCGCATACTGTGTATTAACATTTCAAACTTGTTGGACTTCCATGCACATATCTCCTGTTATTTCGATGATGATTTCCTGTCTTGGTCTATTTAAGGTTCAACATTCACTATTTCATTGTGTAAAAACAATAAAGCTCATTCTCATTTCAGTATTTACCTGAATGATAATAAAATTTGATCTTATTCTGACTCTGTAATGTTGACTCTAGTAGATGTGTTCTGTGCGACAGTTCCCATGAAGTAAATATAAAAGTAAACAGTTAACTGAATAATCAAAATACTAATTATAACAAACAACCAATTTGCATTTTCACTAAATTGAGGTCATATAAAATGGAGTTATGATTATATTTTGTTGGTACGATTATAAGAGAATAATCAGTTTCACGATTATTATGCATCATTTTTAGTCTCATACGATTTATGAGTAAAAAGGTGACATCTGCTCTGAAAAAAAACATCCATGTCTGTATTTCCCTTTTGAAAATAACAAATGGAAATAGATCACAAATGTATTTGGGGTTTTCATTTTGTATATTCTTTCTATACTTCTTTTGGACCTGAGGTACAGAACTTGGAAAGATGGCAATTTTTTTACATGAATTATACTATAACAGGGATGATAAATTACAATGTTTATTAAGTATTATTAATATAAGACTAATATTAGCTTTATTTATCCCACAGAGGACACTGTTACTAATGAGGGGAATAAATGTAAACTATTATTGTAATCAACTGTCATCCATACTTATTCATTTTAATAATCTTTATTCATCTGATTTTACATATGGCCTGAGAAAATCCTGTCTATTATTTTGGTTTGTGAGATAGAGATCGAGCTGCCACACAAACATTTAGAAGAACAGAAACTAGTTGTCAACGCTGCCCAGACTTTCATTAATAAAATAGCTTAGATACTGGATCGCTACATTATATTAATCAGCAAAGGGTGGGGGGATAAAATGACTTTAAATCACTAAACTCAAATCTTCATTGTATGTAGTGACGCGCAGATACAGGTAGACTAATTCACACACGCAACTCTCTCTCTCTCTCTCTCTCCGCACTATTTCATCTCTGTCTGAAGCGGGCAGAACGCTAGAGCTAACGAACTTCGCGTCAGGTGGTCCTTGCCTTCACATCGTGCATTCAAATAGTTTATTTCACAACGAGAACAGTTTGGCTTGCCGTGCATTATCCCTTATGTATAGGCTACTCTTTAACAGCAATTTTTACAGCGATATTTAAATGACACCCTGGTCATTCTTGGTGTATGGTCATTCTTGGTGGTATACAAAACGGTCCCACACTATCGACTATCAAGACATGCTCTCTAAACGGTAACCGCGATAAAGCAGTAAAGCTGAACAGTGTAATAAGCATTACGCAGCTGATAGATTCAGCTCTTCATATCTTACAGAAACACCAGTCTTGACCCATATTTACGGCCAACTCTTCCCGCTTTCTGCATAATCAGATGGCATTGTGGGTGCTTGCCTGGTTTCTCCTGCTGTAGATTAACCCGGCACTGCAGGAGAGAGTTAAGCTGTACATTTATATAACCAGCGGCAGCAGAGGAGAAACAAGATTTCTGGGAATTTTCTGCTGTACTGAAATTTCTCTTAACGGCAGCTGGGACCAGAGTGATCGGTGTTCTGTAATTATGAGGACGATTTCATGTCCCATCACCCCTCACTGCAATCCTGATGACTGACAAGAGAGCAAGAGGGAGAGAGAAAGAGGCTGTAATGAGATTACAATAAAGTTCTATCCTTCTGTAATAAAGAAATGATTAGCTAATGTGTGTAATGTGTCCATTACAGGTGACTAAAATCTTTTCCTTCACCTTTTAAGTTATATTTGCTATATACAGTCTGTACAGATAAGAAACAGCAGAAGAAAACAGCAGGGAGTGGAGCTTTTTTGTGTAAATTCCCTCCACAATGCTAGGGTGTTGCTATGTGGTTGCTAGAGTTTACAAGTCAAAAGATCCCACCCCCTGTGATTCTATTGTATTCTGGCTAATTATGACTTGGGTCTCTCTTCACCTTTAGCGGTTTAGTATGGAAGCTTGTTTCTGCCATGGGATAAATAAGTAAAAAAAGAAAAAGTATTTACACATAATTTAGCTCACAATTCTGACATATAAACTTGAATTACAAAAAAGATATAAACTCAGAAATTTGAGAGAAGAAAAGCCAGAATTATGTAAACAAAACAAAAAAAGGAAAAGCCAGATTTTTCTATTCATCTCAATTCTGAGAAATGTTATTAAATGGAGTTGAAATCTGCTAGTTAAACTGATTACACCTTTTCTAAGGTTTTTTTGTCAAAAGTAAAAAATGGCAGGTTTTTACAATTTTCATGATATAATTATTTTTATGAAGAAAATTTTGTTTTCATTCATCGTAGTCTGACATATTTTTTGTAACAATTTCTTAGAAATTAGTCTTACAATTCTACTACAATTCACAGAAATATGTCTTAAATTACAATTCTAAGAACTCAGCACATGCATTTTGAACTAGATTTTTTAAATTAAATAGGTCCCCCTTTATTTTACACATGTTCAATCTGAATGGACTGGTGGGGGGGGGTGTGCTTGAGTTGTGGATGTTACAGTACATCTGCATAATACATTAAACTCTTCAAGAGAGCATGAATAATCATGTTTGCCATGATCTGAGAATGTCACACGGTCAAGGCAGGGGAAATAATTTCTTCTACACAATGCTGATGGCGATTTTGTCAGTCAAAGATTTGATTGTGACGACTTGTGCCTGCACAAGTATGTATGCAAAAAAAGAGGTTTTATCAGACCAAATGCAGTGCTGGTGCAATAGCAGATTACAGATGACTCTAGCATTGTAAATCTGCTTACAGCCTGCATCAGAGAGATCAGTTTAAACACTACAGTTCTAGGCCAACACGTTTCTCTGCATGAGGCCGTGTGCACTGATAAGGCTCAGTGGTCAAAGGTGAAGAGCTGAGAATAACTTTATATAAAAACTGACCTTCCACTGCACAAGAACAGCATTGGAGATACACATGGAGTACCATCAGGTGATGTATCGGATATGATATAATATAATAATAATAATATAAAGTTAGCGGTCAATGCAAAATCAACCAATGTGAGAATTGCAGTGGTTTTAATGTGCTTTTATTGGTCCAGTCAATTCCTGGTTTCCTAAAGACTATAATATAAAATAAGGAAGTAATACAAAAATAAACAGCTTCATGAATATAATGTTGATGTTATTGCTTTCTTTATGTGAATACGTTTCCTAATTACACCAGTTTCTCAGGCCCTGTGTGATGACATAAGGGTATGAGTGTACTAAGACAGACATGTTTGAAAGGTCACATCAGCGAAATTTCAGCTAGATTTTGTGCAAAAAACGTTGACTGTGCTTCACATAGAGATCTAAAATGCACTGCTCACATTACCTTTTTTATCTAATGCTCACCAAGGCTGCATTTATTCAATCAAATGTATTATTAATTACATTAAAATGTTTAATTTTTTATATATATTTTAAAATGTCATTTATTCCTGGGATGACAAAGCTGAATTTTCAGCAACCATTATGTCAGTCTTCATTGTCACACAATCCTTCATTCTAATATTCTGATGTGATGCTTAAGAAACATTTCTTCTTATTAAAACAGGTTTGACAGCTTTAACATATTTCCTCTCATCCAACACCATATCAGACTGATATAAAAAACAAAAAACACGTGACTCAAACTAGGATCCACACACAGTCGACGCACATGTCCCAGTGACCTAAAACACCACTCAAGTCGCCTAATTAATATAATTGCACCATTTATTGGTTTTATCCAGTGCTGCCTGCAGCAAATCTCATATCTCTCAGCTGTGAGAAGTTTTGCTTTGGTGCTATAGTACTCATAAACACACAACAGGACATGTACACCACACATTTTCATCTGCCAGACAGATTCACAGGCAGCAGGTCATGATGCTTGCTGCAGGTCTCTGTGACATCCACAGCAAAGGCCTTTCATAACACAAGTAGGGCATTCTAGATTGGGGTGACTTATCACTCATCAAAGGGCTGTCCCGTGGACACAGGGATCATGACCTTTGCTCTGTCCTGTGTGGGGAGATAGTGTGTCACAAGTAACATGCTTAAGTAATTACATTTAAAAAAAAATAATGAATTTAATATTCGTTATATTTGGATACACTACTGGTCAAAAGTTTGGAATATTTTTTTTCTTATGCTTTTGAAAGATGTGCTCCACCAAGGCAATAAAACCGGTATTATTGTGAAGTATTATTACAGTTTAGAATAATATTTCAGTATCCATTACTCCAGTCTTCAGCCAGTCTTCAATCATGAGTTATTAATAAACATTTTGATTTAGTTATTAATAAAGAGATGAGCAGATGATTTGTATTTGTCACATACACCATCAGAGCATGAGGAGTGAAATCTGCTTGCAACCCATCCAAGTGGAGCAGTGGGCAGCCGACTGCGGCGCCCGGGGAGCAGTTGGGGGTTCGGTGCCTTGCTCAAGGGTCTCACCTCAGTCGGGAAACTTCCTGCCAACCGGGAACTCGGGTTTCTTTGGTTATTCAAGTCCAACGCTTTACCTGGCCCCGGTCCAATTATTATTATCAAATAAAACGCTGATAATATATTTTCAACATTAATAACAATATGAATAATTATTATTAACCGAGCACCAAATCAGAGTGAAGACTGAACTAATGACTGCTGAAAATTCAATATTGCCATCACAATAATAAATGACATTTTTAAATATATTAAATTGAAAGCAGTTATTTTAAATTGTAATACTTCACAATAGTAATTGTTTACAGTATTTTTTATCAAATAAATTCAGCCTTGGTTAGCATAAGAGACTTTTTTCAAAAATCTTAATTATTCCACATTTTAACTGGTAGTGTATATGAACTTGCAATGTAACATTCTCCAATACTGGACTCCAAAACATATACATTTAAATATATGCATAAATGCACAAAGACGCACAAATAAAAACACACACACACCCAAATATTGCCACATAAACACACCGAGAGGTGAGAGATCAGGTGTTGGCTGGAACAACTGGGTTTTGGAGGGGTTAAGAGTCTAAATTTGTCTTGCCAGGACACATTGGTGGGGGTGAAGAGGAGTTCACTGCCTGATTTGGTAACACACGATCACACACTCTAAAACCTACAGCTCTATATGGAGAGTCAAGAGTCAAACCACTATACACACATGGAGCAAGGCTGAAATGGATCTCAGGGTAGGTGGAGAAGGTGATGTGCTTTTCTTTGGACAGGCAGTACCTTTCAAAACCAACATGAAATCGAATCTATTTTGCTTACATAAAGTGATGTAAATGCCTCATTTACATTCTGGGACATTTACGTCCATTCGACTGGGAATTATAAAGCTTTAGTCTAGAACACAGTATCACATCAAAACTGTGAGAGTTGAGCATTTGGTCTTTGCTGCACATGTCATCTTCATTCTCTGAGGGATGTTGTTCTTAAAAAGCAGAACAGACCCGTCATAGAGACTTGTCTTTCTAAATGTCTCAGTGATGCAAGTGACTTTAGTCAATACTGCATCTGTTGGCCAGAACAGAAGAACAGAGAGGAATCCATCATGTAGAGGGGGAAAGGCAGGGAGGGGACAGAAGAAGAGGATGATGTCAGTTTAGTGTGAGTAGAGAACAGATGAGCAGTACTGCAGTGTGTGTCACCCATGGGAGACGTTAAAGGACGCTGGCACTGATCTGACTGGCACAAAGTGGCATTGCTGTAGACTTCACTGACCTTTAGACATAAAAGAACATTTTAAATGAAGTAATTTGTCTGAAGTCCATTGCTAATAAATGCTCTAGATGTGCTCAGACGGGTAATCAGACGGCGGGGGCCTTTTAAGAGTCTGGATGCAAGGGTCTGAAGGGCAATCAGGTTACACAAAAATAGTTTCTCAAAAACCCACAGCTGTGATGAAACACTATGGTTGCCATTTTACTGTAATAGAGAACAATGATGGTATCAGATGGTGATATATATAAAATGGCATTAAATAATTATACATATTGATGTGGAATTTACATTGTTGGTACTGAATTGTCCATAGAAAGATTGTTCAAAAATATACAAAATGTCCAAAAAAATCATGGTAGCATCATGGTACATTTTGGCTGATCCAGTAGGCAAATGACCAGACAGAAACTGGAAAAAGAAAGAAAGACAAGACGGTAGACAGGTCAACTTCGCTTGCTGATCTAAATGCATCCCTATAATTACCTCCTATAACAGGCCATGAATAGAAGCCGACCACACCATGATGTACTTCACAGCAGTCTGAGACGGAGCAGCTTTTTTATAAACCCTAGTGAGCTGCCTTGCTGTCTACTGCCTACACATGTAGCTAGCTTCAAAGGCATCATGCACCTCGTAAGTGACTGAATTGTAATGCTCTACATGGCCTGCAACTCGGTCACACAAATAGCACACCTCACTTGAAGCACACAAAAAATTTGACTCCCTACGGATTCCTAAATAATTTTAGCATGTTGCTAAATCGAACAGCATGATACACTTACCTAAAAATTCAAATTCTGTCCCCATTCACTCACCCTTACCACCATTTGCTTCTGTAGAAAACACAAATGAAGTAATTTCGAAGCATATTGGTAACCAAACTGTTTTGGTGACCATTGACATCCATTTTATGGACAAAAACGCTCGAGAAATTTCACAAAATGTCTTATATGTTCCACCGAATAAAAAAGTTATACAGTTCTGAAACAACGTGAGTGTGAATAAATAACCAAAATTCAATTTTTGAACCATCTCTTTAATATTTGTGTGCTCAGTCCTTATGAAAATGAACCACTGTTTTATTGTAGTAAAAGTGTAGTTGCCATGGTTTTTGGCGTATTGATTACCATTTGTACTACAAATACCATGGTTAAACTATGGTTAGTGTAGTAAAACCATGGTTAATATGTGGTTACCATGGCTAAACAATAGTAACCATGGTTTTTATGTTTAATTTGTAGAAAAAACATGGTTCATTTTCATAAGAGTGTTTTTAAGACAATCATGTTGTTAGCTTAGCAACATGCTAACATAAAACTTGTTGTTTAACTTAAAAAAAAAATATCTTTACTTTGATTGAACTATTTTGTCTTCCCAACATTTTGGATGCATTTTTCACTGCACTATTGCATTATGGGACTGCTGCTTAGAAGCTAAAATAAATATGCTCTATGAATTATCCTAAATTACTGCCTAAATAGGCAGTTCAATAGGTTTTGGGACAGAGCTAGTGTGTCGTGTAGCATGGATGTCAGTGTGTTGTAATTGTCAGGGTAGTTTTTCCCATGGGCTGCCATGACATCTTTGTTCTCCGTTGTAAGTACAAAGAGACTTTATCCATTCAGCCTTCTGCACTCTCTCCACGCCTGCTTTTCACCAATTCACCCGGTACACCAAATCCCACACAAATATCAGAAGCCTGGTGACTATTTACTTGGCCTTATTTCTCATGGGAGGTGAAATGTTGTCTTTACTTCTGTTTTTGTCTGATTGCAGTCTTCCACAAAGTTCCTGCCTTCTCCCACTTTTCAGCTGAGAAATCTGCAGTTAAGTCTTGTTTTTCTAGCAAACACTAAAAATCACCTCAAAGCGTGCATAAGGACGCTTTACCCCCAGATTTACCTCACCAAACTTTCCTCTCAGAGTTCAGTGAGGGCAGACTCCAAACTCACATAGCAACAAGCCTTGTGCTGTGATTGGACAGTGGCTTCCTGCCAAGCGGTGAATAGAGTTTCCTGTCTGTCTGTGGGCCAGAGAGTGTCTGTGTGAGAAAGCAAACACACTCTGTTTTGGGAAGATGCAGAGGCTTTGTGTAGATGATTGCAAACCAGCGGTTTCTCTATATTTTGAGCAACATATGTTTTGGGTGTGGGCTAGAGTGAACCGAAGAAAAAGCTCCATAAACTCATACAAACACATCAAAACACGACTGCAAACACACTAAGATTTATTGTGTACTTTTAGTGAGCTGAAATCAATTTGTTCTCTAGCATAGCTATTTAACCTGAGCTTTTAATCATGCTCGCAAAGAGTCATCGGGGATATTATGTAAAGGGTTCTGAGGACCGCACAATTTCATTTACATAATTTGAACAATTTTGTGGATCAGAGAACAGCCAGTACACAAATAACCAAAAGAGATGATACAGAGCAAATCTTAAGAATATTACAGGAGTTCACCCAAAATGCCAATTCGGTCATCATTTACTCACGCTCTGGCTATTCTATTCCCATATGATTTTTGATCTTTCTTCTTTGGAATACAAAGGGAGGTGTTTAACAAATATGTTTATGCTGCTCTGAAAATAAGTCATTTTGAAACTATTTTCACTCAGTAAATTTCACACATATTTACAAAGAAATGGCAAGTAACACATTGAATTAAACATGAAATAGAAGAATAGTATTTTCCTGTAAAACATACTTCAATAATCTTAGTTTCGAATTTGCAACTTTGAAGAAGAAAATTAAAGTGTACCATCATGTGCCAAAAAAACACCAGAAAAGTTGTCTAAGTTGGTCCCTGACAGTAAATGATATAAAGCAGTGTAAACATCACTCAAACCATTTCCTTTTGTGTTACACGGAAGAAAGAGATTCATGCAAGTAAACAAATGATGGCAATTTCTTTTTGGGCGAACTATCCTTTTAAGGGATAGAAAAATGTAAGCACATGTAACAGCCTTTTGCCAGGGCTATAATAGTCTCCACTAAGGCAGGAATCTGAAAAACAATCCTCCACCACATGTAATGTGTAACACATGTAAAACACCATCTGACTACATTTGAACTCTATTATATATTACACTGCTTTTATCTGTTTTCAGACATTAACCTTGAGTCAGTGAGGCCAGCTGTGGTGTTCAAATATGCTTTCGTGAGAACTTGTTCATTCATTCAGAGTTTGAGTGGATGCGTGACCCTGTCATGTGAAAAAGAATGAGGGACAGAGCAAAAACGTGAGGTGAGAAAGAGACACTGGAGACAAGCGTCACAGTCTGAGGGCTTGTGTGAGATACCACAATGAATCACATCTTTCATGCGCGGGGTATGTAACGGGATCAATCAACAACACACTTACTGGCAACAACAAAACCCAGACAAAAGAAAACACACAAAAGCTAGCTGTGGGTATGAGGCAAAGAGTGCCTGGGGAGAATAACACAGACATCATTGTGTGACTGATAAATGCAAGGGGAGTGATGAAACGGTTGAATTCAGTCGAGTCGTTGGGCTTAAGTAACCTAAACCCAAAAAAGACACTGAAATGCTGAAAGTTTCTAAACAGAATGTAAGTGGTGGGAGCCTGTGACAGCCAGGATGATAATAAGCAGTTGATAAGGTGCTCTAGGTGGCTGCATATCGAGGGGTGAGAACCAGAAGGGCCTAAGTGAAATTTTTGGTGAAATGGATATAATATATATATCAAATGAAAGCTCTTAATGAGTTCGTTCTACTGGCGAAAGTACTGTCATCCATGAGTGTACAAATTTTTATTATAAACAATTCAAATGAGTACACAAAGTCAGATCAAACTATGTTTTTTTTTATTCTTTTGGCTCTCCTGTAAAGTTGGCGAAATGTCACTTACGGCTTTCTGGATTTTTTTGTAGAAAACAGCAAATCACAAAAAAAATTACTTTAGCTGGTTTTTCAGAGATGGTCACATTTTATGTGGTTTATATGCGTGTTGAATAATAATTATATGTGAATAAAAGCCTAAAGTAAACTTGTTCATCATATAAAAGCAATCACACCTCTTCATAAGTCTTGGATTAAACTGCATGACTCATATGGATTACTTTTAAAATGTCTTTAGAAACTTTTTGACATTTTGACAGAGGATTTAATTGACCCTTCACCGGGAGTTTGATTGACAGATGATCTGACCAATCATAACCCTGAATAGGCCATTTTGTCTGACAAACAAACCAGACAGGAGAGTAGATTGACAGTGGACTCAAACTTGAAATATGGTTTGACGTCTTTGACAAAAATACCTTCTGTTTACTCATGTTTATTTTGTGCTATAACTAGTAAAGAGGAAGAGATGATTGGTTCACATGCCACTTGAACTGAGGCGCTAGCTACAGCGATCCATCTCAACACATTAAAGAGCCACAAAATGCTATTTATTGTTTGAATTTCCTAATAAAAAAATAACTACATTTGGAAGCTGATACTGTTTCATATCAAAGGTAACCTGCTCTGTCTTGTCTGTTGGTACATTGTCAGTGTCCTCTTTGCTCCGTGATGTATTTTTCACTGTGTGAAAACATGATGTGTGGCATGAGAGTGCCATGGCTTGTCAGACATAGCAACCATAACTAAGGGGGGCGGGTCTTTGCGAAGGGTCAATTGTATTGGTTATGAAAAACAGAAGCCTGTTTCACCAACAGTGACAACTGAACTACGCCCCTCTAAAATCTGCCCTTAAATCAACATTAAAAGTAAATCAAAACAAATAATGATCAGTTTTGAAACTTGATCAAAACTGGACTTTAAAAGGTCTTGGCTTTAAAATCAGCATGGAATGGCATTTTACCTATTTTACTTAGGTAACGTGATAGAAACAGGATATTCTTCAAATGCAAAAAAAAGTGCAGGGTGGGGGTTTGTTTTATCCACTGGGAACTGACGGGATCATGGAAAGTTTTTACTTTTGAGAAAGCTTTTTGTTAAAGCATCTCAAAACATCCCAAATGGCAGTGATTATTTAAATCTAGTGTTATTTGCTATTATAGCATTCATTAACATTAACATTAAGTTTAGTTAACCAACTTCAGGTTAACTAAACCAGTACATCAAATAATTAACAACCTATCTAATATTAAAGCCACAAAGCACTAGGGCTGTGTATTATTTTATTGCACATTTTACTCCTTATTTTTATTTTAACCTATATTTATATATATTCTCTTGTGTTATGTTTCATTTTTTTGCACTGTCCATTGAGCGGAACTGTCCTGATTTACATTTCACTACTGATTATATCCTGTATAATTGAGTATGTGACGAATAAAAGAACCTTGAACCTTGGCAAGAATCTGGCGATACGATATGTATCACGATACAGGGTTGCGATACGATATATTGCGATACTGTAAGCAAGCCGATATATTGGGATATTTCTTATTTTAAAAATAGGATATATTTTTAGGAAAGCTGTCATTAAGAGCACACCACCATATGCAAACCTTAGAATTTCTGGATCTGCATTTGCAATAATAAGACCCTGTAACATTCAGCATTATTGAACCACTTTTTGTGCAGTATGAGTCAAGGGGGGAAATTAAAGTGCTTGCATAGATTCTTTAGTTAAATGTATAAAATGCATTTTATAAAAAAAGAGCCTGCTTTAAAGGTTCACAGTTTAAGTTTACATTTGTAATATACAATGTCATAACATTTGAAAAAAAAATACATCTGCTTAGTATCAATGAAAAATAAAGTGCTTGCAGGATTCCTAAAGAAAACAATTGTAAAACAATAAAATAAATACAGATGTTGAACACTCTCAGAACCTTTCAACTTGGATTTCACAGGTTTTTCAGTTTGTATTTATGTTCCGCGTGGAATCGCCGAGACCGTGACGCAAGCATTGCCCCAACTGCACAAAACGCCCCCAACACGAGAGAAAGCTGTAGCCGTGCGGCGACACTACCGCCCACCGTGCCCCGCGCAAAGGCTCTTCACACGGGACGCAGCAATCGGCAGAACCGAGGTTGCGCTCGTGCTGCGGTCCCGGGGCGGATGTTACCATAAAAGCCCAAATGACGCCACACTTCAGCTTTGTACACCGAAACGGGAACAATTCTTTCATCCTCCATTACTGGCAGCGAACTATATTAATGCTAACATTAGTGGAGTGCCCTGATGCTAGTATTTCCTGTGACTGTTTAAGTTAAGAGATGAAGACTGCTCTCTAGCGGTTGGGATATGAACTCAAAATTAAACAACTGCCATGAATCCTGTATGATTATTTTTTTTAAATATCGATATTCCGTTTTTGAGAATCGATAAAGTATCGCCAAACAAAATATCCCGATACTCACGTGTATCGATATTTTCTTACAACCCTACAAAGCACTGGGTTAGACATCTAATATGTGCCAAAAAGAGAAACTACAATCAAAGCTATTGGCTAAAACATGTCCACATTTATGCTTGGAGTTGAAATGTCCTGCCATAACTTGGCACGCTTAAAGCGACCCATTGTCACAAGGGAGCATGCGTGTATATTTTCCACAGCACTTGATCAGCTGATAGGAGTGAGTTTGTGTGTCACGGAGTATTTGAGATGCGGATAAACCAGGCCACCAGTGCAACTGATCCTTGTCGTCAATAGCAACAGAGGAAATGTAAACACTGTGACTGTGAACGGAGCTGTGCAGATCTGCTTTTACGGTGTTTTGCAGCACTGAGGATGATAATGTGTTGGTAATTTGAGAAAGAGGGGACAGATATACCCTCAGGTCCACAGTATGAGAGAAAAAAACAGCCAAGACAGTGAAGCAAATGTGTGATAGGGATACCGCGAGATCACAATCATCTGATATTTATATTCAGAATTACACGCTGTTATCCCTTAACAGTTCCTACTCTCATAAAATACTCGCGCGGCATGTTGACCTTAAGCCTTAATTTAACTTTCAACAACAGATATTTCAGCACAATGGATATTTTTGCGCTGAATAGCCTTTTAATTGTCTCCCTCTGCCCGCCCGGTGTTCATTCTGTATTTTAAACTTAACACAGGCTGTCAGGACGGATCTTTATGCAAAAATAGGAAAGGTTTGCATGAATTGGTGACATTTATAGATAAGGATATGACCGTAAACTGAACGTTTTTGCACTGAGGTTGCAAGCGCATTTGTCAAAGAGCCTGACAGGGCAAGCCGTTACGCTAATGCATTAAAATAAAGAAGTATCATGTTTTGGACAGCTTGGATCACGTACTTCTCCCGCAGCATCTCATTCGGTTTCCTCCACAATTTTTAGATGCATTTTTGTTCATAGAAATGCGTTATTCAGTGCTGTAATTTGACGCAAACAGCTGAAGTTGGATGTGCACTGTGGGCAGACCCGACTAATCGATAATGAGAATCGTTGTCGATAATGTTCATTATCGATAATAATTTTATTGATAAGTTGTTGCAGCCCTACGGTCTATAAAAAGATATTAGATAAAAACCATGCTAACATCTTGATACTATGTCCATGGTAGGTCTTTATTCTTTTCTGAAGAGAATTGAAATTTCTGCTGTAAACACTTCTGCTGGAATTCAGATATGAAATGCTCAGCCTCAAGATTTTTCCGTCTTTATCGGAGATAAAAGCTTATTGATTGATGAAATCATATATTAAGGTTACCACAATGAAATAGAATGCTGCGGTAGAGTAAGAGCAAATTAATTGTAACAGCACTTATGTAATGTATTCCAATATGGGTCACCAATCATCAGAGAAATCAAGTGTGAAAAAAGAATGTTACAGGCTGTTACACAACTTGTCTTCGCATGCATTTGTCCTTGCTGTTGTGCAAAGATAACACATAATTCAGCTTAGCATGCATCCCAGCCCATGAGAAAAAAAACAACTGTCCCAACTACTTCAGTTGTTCAGGGTTGTTCTGATCTTAGAGACATAGTTAATAGAAGTAAAGTATGAGTCTGTTATTATCTAATCCAGCAGATCAAGGCAATGTTTTGAACTCACAAGAGCTCATCACAGATGAATTTCAGGATGCCTCAAAGACAACCTCACACTTTCTCTTAATATGCTCCCCCCATCTGCTTCACGCCAGCTTATTTCAAATGAGAGCAACAGAGGCGCAGCAGACGGTGGACAATCTCATCGTAAACCAAAGATGTTTACCAAAAAGCGCTCACTGAGCTGAAAAATTAACATTAAACTGATTCTCTGCACAGCTTTTAAAAATACTGCTTTATTTAAATGCAAATGACATGTTCAGACCATAATGAAGGGTTTGCCATGTTTTTCAGGTTAATAAAAGGTTGAAAGCTTTTCAGAACCCATGGAAACCAATTTGAAAAGCATTTTGAGGCGTTTAATCCATGTCTGTTAGATTTAATATCATCTATATGCTTATTCAGTCCTAAAAGATAACAAAGAGACTTTTAGCAGATATATGCATGCCAAAAGTCCAGTCTTTTTCCAAAATGGACCACAAATATTGATCATCTTGTTTGGTTGTATATAACTTTTTGACCACCAAATCCTATCTAGAATGACAATGTCCCTCCCACGAATACATCCTCCATTTAAATAGTAAGAGCAAGTAACAAATAATAGTTCAGATTGGTCTATAAAAGCCAATTTCTGTTTTATTTGGAAATACATAACCAAAAATAATTATAATTTATTGTACTGCCATTAATTTAGATGCTAATATTGCACAGACTGCAACAGTCAGGTCCTTGCAAATAAAAAAATATATTCATTATCTCCACAGGTTACTTTTTATAAACAATAATTTTGGAACTTAAAACCTTTAAAGAGATGTGTGTTGTGAGCGCCAAGGTTGTACAATTGATGGTATATGCTTTTGTTGAAGTCATTTCACATTATTTCAACTTACATGTAGTTTTTTAAGAATCGTGTTTAACTACTGTATTTGTGTTGAAAAACTACATTACCCAGGATGCTGTGAGGTAGATTCCATCAGTCAGAGTCATGGCGAGCAAATTGCACTAAAAGACCTTTGCAGGGAATGCCTACACTCATGCACCATGAATTATGTAAATCAATTTATATAAATGCATCATTCATTCATTCAAAAGAAGGAAAACTGAATTCATAAAAAAAAGTTTTTTTTTTTTAAATGCATTCATGTATTGTGTTGTGGTTATCGTAAACCCCACCAGTTTTTTTATGTATGATATTAAAATTCTGGCCAATACCAATACATTTAAAAGCTACATGTGAATTTAAGCATCACAACATTATAATCTCCAGTATTAAAATGTATATTCATTATGGGATTTGCTAAGACTACATTTAATGGTGTCATTAAATTATTAGTGCTTTTAAAGCTTAAATGAGCATTAGATGACAGCAAATATCATTTAAAAGTAAAAATAAAAGAAGTTAGCACGTGCAATTATATATAAAAAAATTTGGCTGATGACCAATGCATATCTCATGCATACATCCCTATATAAAAAAGTGACTGACAAAGAATAAGGCTGGGTTTTGCCAACCACCGTATAATATTATACTCATCACAACATGTGTTATGATTCATACTATGAGGCATCATGATATCATAATTGGACTGCAGCAAATATACAAAAAATGACCCAACGTATCCAACAGAGATTCAGTTGAGTAATGTGTTTTTTATTTTTGTTTAGAAAACCTGCATCTTCATTATGTACGCTGTGAATGTAGATATAAATAAAAATAAGTGAATTCTTGGATCTAATATACTAATACAATATTGTGTTAAAAAGAATCAAAGTATATGATCATATCAGCACTGCTAGAGAGTTAGTAGCAAGTGTGACGGGCCGGCGTTTCTCAAAAGTTATGTAATTCATGACAGAACTCAAAAATGCAAACAAGATGCCATTGCAAATGCAAATGAGATTCGACTTGTTTTATTTGCATAGCAGCTCTTCTGGCCATACAGGACCAACAAGCTGAGTTATTAGCTCACTCGAGGTGCTCAGGTGTGGTCGGGTTTTGTTTACGTATACAGCTTGTACACATTCCAATAATAGAAATGCCCACAGTGAGTGTTTACACCAACAGAGAGAAAAGCTACAGGTCCAGATGGCGCCCTCTCTTCACGCTGGGTCTTCTGTGTGCGTAGCTATTTGAGTTAGAGCACTGGTCTAGAAACAGTTTTGACTTTTCTGAACCTGCCCTTCATGCGGTCAGAGTGAGCTGAACCGAGCCAAAGTGGTCGTCACTAAAAATCACAGCCACACAGGAACTGATGTCATCGCGCCTGCCTGCCCCCAGCTGAAAGAGCAAATGGTCATGTGAGATTACGTAAATCTGCTGACTGTTTCCACACTGCAAAGACTGATACTGTGGAGAACAGCAGAAGTATGCCTCACTTGGGTCAATCTCATAAATCCTGTAAATCATATTTCACCAAAAATTAAAAGAACGACATGGGGTCTGATTTTTTAATTTTGCTTAAAGAAAAAGAAGCTTTATTTTTTTCATTGTGACATTATTTGTATTACGATAACACACAATTAATTTACTGTAATGCAATGCAAAAATAAAGTATTATTTATTGTACTGCCATTAATTTAGATGCTAATATTGCACAGACTGCAACAGTCAGGTCCTTGCAAATAAAAAATATATTCATTACCTCCACAGGTTACTTTTTATGAACAATAATTTAGGAACTTAAAACCTTTAAAGAGATGTGTGTTGTGAGCGCCAAGGTTGTACAATTGATGGTATATGCTTTTGTTGAAATCATGAAATCATATTTTTTTATTTTATTTTTTTAAGAATCGTGTTTAACTACTGTATTTGTGTTGAAAAACTACATTACCCAGGATGCTGTGAGGTCAATTGCATCAATCAGAGTCAGGGCGAGCAAATGCCTACTCTCATGCACCATAAATTATGTAAATCAATTTGGCCTTAATATGCTTTTAAAATAACTAAATGTCTGTGTAAAGATGCACCAAACTTAAACTATATAGCTTCTATATATACACACAACAAACCTCAATGAAAAATTTTAACACTTAATTAGATTATGCTATTCGTAATATTTCATGGGAACTCCTCATAAAAGCCATTCAAGTACAAAGTCTTGAATATTTTGGTCCAATTTTCAAATGTTATGTTTGTTATGTTTTGATTCACCTTGTAGAAAAAAAATAATTGAAAAAAATGCTTTTGGAAACAAATCCATGGTAAAAGTGGGAAGCACTGTTGTTTGGTGTAGTTACTGGTGCTGAATTTATATTTTCCAATAACGTCACAATTTATAACATACAATGATGCTTCTTTTCTTTATGCAAAATATAATCCGTTTTTTGTTTTTTTTGAATTTTGGTTGTGAATGTGAAACCCTGGACAAGGTTTCTAGATTTAGACTTGTGTATCCTTTGGCTTCTAGCAAAACCTGCTTGCAAACTTTTCAAACAATGCCAGTCTCTCTTTTTGAAATGAAGGATTTCAAGACTGGTTGGTGACAATCAAACATCTGGTAAGCCAAAACAAAGAAGCACACCTAATTTCCCATTTCTTAGGGTTTAAACACATCCCTGCACCGCCCAGCTCCAGGGAAACTGTGTCATAACCAACAGCTGTTCGACTTCAAGGCGAGACACTCCAAACTCTCCCAGCTGACAGCAGCAGGCCTGCTCCAACTGGTTATTCCAGAACTCTGACAAAAATATGACATAATTTCTCCACAGAACATGTTTCCACGTGGCCTTCACAACTCAAAGTTCCTGGATCTACAAGCAGCTTTCCACCTCATGACTTCATGGATAAAAAAAAAAAAATTATAAATCACACAAACATAATTTACACCATTAAGTTCTAGTATGAGATGGAATGGATTTTTAATCACGGTTAAGATCCAGCATTATCTCTTTAAAAAAGAGCTTGGAGTATTAAGCTAATAACCCACCCAAGAAATTCTGTCACTCAGATTCATGTTTTCCGAAATCTGTTTCTGAGACTTTCTTAAAAAAAAATGAAATCCACTTTCATAGTAGCAGAATGAAGAATCTTCAAAACCGACGTGTTTCACAAAAGAAACAGTGATATGGATTGGAATTACGCTGTTGCGAGTAAGTAATGACAACATTTTTTGGGTCAGCTTTGCCTTTAACAATCAAATCAAACTGATCAAAACAACCAAAGATCAGTGCTGAATCAATCATTTTGAGCAAAGATAAAAAAGAACATGCATTTGTTCACAGGTCAAACAAGTGATGTTTATTGGTGTCAGCTCCAGACGAATTGATTTTCAGCCGCAATAGAGTCCAAAGGAAGCCACATGATCCTGTTACATGTCTGAGTTTAGTGCCAGAAACAAGAGCGAATCTCAGAATCCCTGCTCAAAAATAGCACCTTTAAAAAGAGAGCTCTTTAAAAAAATATTCAAAATAATATGGAATACGTTTGGTGCATTGTTTTAAGTTCCAGTGTAAAGAGGAAAGAAAGCAAGAGAGCGCTAGTTAGTGGAAGTGAAAAACCTGCTATTTCCATCAGTGGAACAGTATGTTCCAAATAACAATAGCACAGAAGGGATGTCATATCTACTCCATAACAGTCTTTTGACGGTAATCAACTCTCACTATAAGAGCCAGACAGACCAAGAGGTCTCTAAACCATGAGGAGAAATCCAAATGAAGGAAATTACTCCGAAGGAATGTAACCAGCTCATTCCAATTTAAAGTTTATTTTTTGCAACAAACTTGTGTTCCAACAAAAATGTATCTGGCTAGTCAGGCCTATTTGTTGGCTTTTGTAAATTGGCAGTGGCAGTAGGGGGCAAACCACAGTCACAGGGCCAAATTACATCCAAACATGTCTTCAGCCAGTCCAAACATGTAAGTTTATAAAGAGTACAGTAGTTAGATTGTTCATCATCTAGACATAGTAGCTATCTTAAAATGTTCAGTTACTTAAAAAGAAGTGTGCGATACATTTCTTACCTGAAAGAATAGGGACAAAGTGTTGACATGCCTGGGGGAGGGAGTGAGGTCAGGTAATGTCATGCAAATCTAGGCTGAATGCCTGGTCACCAGAGTAACGCTAGTCACTTTTTCAATCTGGAGTTATTTCTTTCCAAAGAATGAATAAATCAGATGAGTAACTGGCATAGGCCTGGTATCACAGACTGGGCTTAGACTAAACCAGGATGAGGCCATTGTTCAATTATGCAACTTAAGTATTTTTTACTAACATGCCTTAGAAAAAAAAAACAACCAGTGTGCATCTTAAGACAAAACAAAGGCACTACATATTTTGAGATCAGTCAGTGCAAGTTTCATTCAGTTAAAACAGTTCAGACTTACACTTTAGTCTGGGACTAGGCTTAAGCCTTGTCTGTGAAACCGGGGGATAATGTTTTTGATTTAACATAACTAAACCCCAAAAAACTTTAACCTGTACCCAACAAAAACAAGCCCATATCCAACTAAAACATGTGTAGCCAAACAAAACACACACGTACACAACAAAAAACAAATCTGCACCCAACATAAACCCAAATACTCAACAAAAACACATATGTACCCACCAAAAAATGACAAAAACAAACCCATACACCAACAAAGAGGCATACCCATACCCAACCAAAACAAACCCATATCCAACAAAATAAATCGGTACCTCCCAAAACCAAAACACGTAACATAAATTAACGTGTATGTACAATAGCGTTACAGTAACTGTAATGAATATAGAGCACGCTCTTGTATAATAGAGTGGACAATTCTAAAGAGTGTATGTCGCGTGTTGTCAGCGGGGCTGAAAATAAACAACATACAGCGCACACACACACAGCTGATCTAAGACGCTTTGTTCCCTTCAGAAAGCGACAACCAACGCGTTAAAAGCAACAAAAAGACAGTGTTGCAATATATCATCTGAACATTATCAAAGCACATGCATGAAACAAACACACTGCAGCGCCGTGACGTCACGAACCACAGACCGATGGCATTCAAACACTCGTGTAATCACGCATTTTATCTTACCTCTGTCAGGTTTCATGTTGGTCACAGACACCGTGATCCCCTCCAGGATGCCTGCGGTCCGTCTTCCGTCTTCCGATCTGTGTTTAGACTTTAAAACTAGTCCCTTAGACATCGCTTAGCTATCGATCTGGCATACAGCCATTCGGATGTTAATGATCTGAGCTGTAAGATCAAACGTAGATCTATACGCGACTATATGTTAAAGTCCAGCGGTCTGATGAACTAGTTCATCAAAACACCACCAGCGTTCTACCTAAATAAGCATGCAATGATCATCTCTCGTCTCGGTCTGGCTAAATATCCCAAACCTCCGCTGCCTGTCGCCTCATTGCCGATGCCAAACGAGCTCCAGTGCCAACACACCAGTCTCTCAAGCGCCACTGATCTGCTCAAATTAAAGCCACATGAGACGCATCGGGATCCCCTGGATCATCATCACCAACCTCACGGACAGGCAGATCAGACACTACCAAAGAACCACCAACACCATCTCCTCCTGGAGAAATGTTACGTGGCTGTGATGAGTCTGACTTCAGCCGACAAGAAGTGGCTCATAGCTCTAAACCCCCTTTTCGACAACTAGATCATAAACCCTCCCCATAAAAACACTGGAGACGGAAGGACTATATAAACTATATTTCAGCAAACTCTCTACATGAAGCGGCTGCCAAAACCTAGCGATGACAAACCGCAAACCGAAGTGTTCGAGCTGTCTAAACGATATCTCGGAGATTAAATGATCAGCAGGAACAAAGCTCATGTCTCTCTCTCTCTCTCTCTCTCTCTCTCTCTCTCTCTCTCTTCGCTTATCAAAACAAATGCAGGAGGACAGCCTCTAAGTCATGTGTCCCAACAACAACTCGTCCCGCCCCCAGGCATACGTCACTTCCGCCACGCGGCACTGGCTTGAACTCGTTACCGCAGCAACGCGTAAAGCTTACCCGTAAAGCAGGGATAGGCAACTTCGGTCCTGGAGGGAATTGAAGTATACTTTTAAAGTAAAGTATAATATCAATGTACTAGTAATATGTACATGTGTATGGAAATAAACACCAACGAACGCCAATCAACGCCAACTGGGGTAACAAACTGATCCAACAAACTCCAACAGACTAGTTTGTTGGCGTTTGTCTGGGCATGTAGATGTATCCTACCAGTTGTGTCCTCAAAATGTTCTATTGTAACATACACAAGTAACTTATACTTAAAAAAAAATCAAAGTATGTAAATGCATCATTCATTCATTCAAGTATGTCTACCCATCCCCTAAACCAGCATTTCAGGCCAGGGGGTCCTTGGATGGATGGCCAGTCCACCACAGAGGCGCTTGCAGATAGAACTGACTACAGGTAACACCAATAGATTCACCAATACATTCACCTATGCATTCACATTCATGTAATTTGTAGTATGTGATTGTGTACAATAAAAATAACCAATACCCAAGTTAATACACTGACACATTTTTTTCCCCAATGCATATTTCAAGTGCAAAAATAATACACACAACTCTAAATAATAATGTATAAATGCATAAAGAAAAACGTACAGTTATATTTGTTAAAATCACCATGTTTGGACACCCATACTCGACAAGACATTGTATTAAAGTTCCTCCGCACAATTTATAAAGTATATACTGTCACACAGCAGTTAAGAAGCACATCAGCGCCTCTTCTTCTAAGATGAGGAAGTTTGGAACGAGCCCCAACTAAGATACACCTGCACTGTGGAGAGCATCCTGACCGGCTGCATCACCGCCTGGTTTGGAAACAGCAGCTGGCAACCGCAAAGTGTCTCTTTCAAAGGGTCTGCGAACTGGCCGCCACTTTGTTGGAGGTGAGCTTCCCTCCCTCCAGGACATCTACACCAGGCGGTGTATAAGGAAAGCCCGGAGGATTATCAAAGATCCAGCCACCGTCACTGCTCTCTCTGCTGCCCTCAAAACGTCTCCGCAGCATCCGATCCCGCACTAGCCGACTGAGGGATAGCTTTTTTCAGAGGGATATGTTTTGAGTTCCTGTTGACTTGAATATTTAACATAGACACATATTGTTGAATAGCTTAAAGTGCAAAAATAATAGCCTATGCACAAATGTAAATGATAAATGTTACATTTGCATAAAGAAAAACTTACAATTATACTTGCAGTATAAAACTACTCGTAGTTCTCTGACAGTATTCTTCAAAGTGTGCTATATATCTAGTAAACTAACAACTTGTATAGATGCAAACATGTAAAACTAGAATCTGATTAGTGTACTCAGAGTTTACTGTTACACTTAAAATATACATACACTAAAAAGCGGGCCAATTTACTCCGCCATTACTCTGTATTTAAATAGTAGACGGACGAGCATAGTGCCTTGAGAATTAGTATACTTTCTATATGAATTACACTTGGAAAAAATAGTTGAACTTACCTAATTAAATTAATTTAAAGTAGTGCTGTCAAATGATTAATTGCAATTAATAGCATCCAAAATAAAAGTTTTTGTTTACATAATATATGTTTGTACTGTGTATGTATATATAAATACACACATACAGCATATATTTTGAAAATATTTACATGTATAGTTATATTCATATAATTTATATTATATATACATTTATTTAATATATAAACATAACATATTTTTTCAGAAATATATACATGCATGTGTGTGTATTTATATATACATGATAAATATACACAGCACACACACATGTAAACAAAAAAACTTTATTTTGGATGGATGCGATTAATCATTTGAGAGCACTAATTTAAAAGCTTTTTTTTGTAAGGGAAGCTATTTCACCAGCTTTATAGGCTTAAATAGCACATTAGTTGTATTAAGTTATCAATTAAAAGGTTCATTTTTTTGTCTTTTTTATTACTGACTGTTACCATGTTTAATCTCTGTTAAATTTAATTTCTCCCAGGGTTCAGGCCTCATTACAAAACTTGTACTCTTTAATAGATAATAGCTCATATGTCATGGGTGATGGATGGACAAAGAACAAATGAATGCTCAGAGGATCGAGCTGACCTGAGCTTTTACATTTTTTTTTTGAAGCACAAAAAATATAAAGATTTTTGAAGTCTTATGATTTACACACCCTCATGTGATTTAATATAATTTCTCATGTTTTAAGAATATTATCTTAGTAAGAGATGGTAGACCAATCAAATATTGACATTTATCATAATTTGTCTTTGGATTTTTAGTCACAACAATATGTACAATGACAAACAGAAAGAGTACCAAGTGAGTTTCAGCCAAAACATGTTGAGATCTAACCTGCTTAGCCAAATAAAGTCAGATTTGTAAAACTCGATTGAAGCGTCTTTGCCTGACACACGAGGCACAGGTTCAATATTAACAGTTGTACTATGCCATCTAGTGGTCTTTGTTTAGAATCACAGCTTAGGGTGGTGGACAAAATCAATCCCATGCCACTTTACAGTGAGTGTAGCCTACGGTTTATTGTGTAAAACAGAAAATGTATTTAATTGCTTAAGAGAATATAAAACCTTGTGTTCAGAGATTAGTCAACTGATTGACCATATAATTAACTGTGTGACTGTTGCAGCAAAAACTGAACCAAAAGTAACCAATGGACAACAACAACAACAAAACCTTTATTGAAAAATAACAAGACACACACACACACACACACACACACACACACACACACACACACACACACACACACACACACACACACACACACACACACACACACACACACACACACACACACACACACACACACACACACACACACACACACACACACACACACACACACACACACACACACGTTTGTTTTTGTGAAAAGTGGGGACATCCCATAGGCGAAATGGTTTTTATACTGTACAAACTGTATGTACTATTGCCCTACACCAACCCTACACCTAAACCTAGCCCTCACAGGAGACTGTGTATTTCTACCTTCTCCCAAAATAACCTCAGTCTGTATGATTTATAAGCGTTTTGAAAAGTGGGGACATGGGGCAATGTCCTGAAAAGTCACCTTCACCTTGTAATACCTGTGTCATACTTGTGTCATTATACATGTCCTCATTTGTTACAAAAATACGCGTGCGCGCACACACACACACAATTTTGTAACTTTTTTTCTGAGAGTGTATAGCAGCAAAAATGCAAAAGGTGACACACAAAAAATGTCAAACCCACTGTGGTTTTAACTTTAACATTTAGGCTACTTAAAAGCCAATTTAATGTTTTACATAAAAATGTTTTTTACAATTTGTTTTAACTTCATTCTTATTCTTCCAGCAAAAAGTATAATTTATCATGATTCATCAATATAGCATATTAAATATTTAACCACAAAACAGTATTTTGGTCTTGTTTACCAATACAATATCTAAACATCTTATTAAAACAAGAAAAAAAACATTTTAATTTAGGAAGAAAAATAATTAGCAGAATAAATGGATAATTAGATTTCGACTGCAATAGTCTCCATGATATGTTTGTGTATTTGTACAGTTTAAATCTTTTCTTGTTCAGAATGTACGGTAATTCTGTAGTTTTACAATAAATCATGTTTAATGTTTTACCTATCCAGATTCATTTCTAATATAAAGTATGATGTCACCAAGTGGTTCCTACAAACAAAGGATTTTAAACGTACCATATTCATTCACTTACCATTCACTTTCTAGATTAAATGGCACAACATGTTAGATCATGCGTAACATATTACTGTTTGAAATACCACTGCATTAAATCTTACCGCACAATTAATAAAGTATATACTGTGCAGCATTTAACACAATTTAAGATATTAAAGTGTCAAGTCAGGTACTTTGCGTTGTGGTGTACAGTATTGTGTGTGTATTATTATGATATACATAGTGCACATTTTGGTGAATGTGAAAGGTCATTTTGGGCATTGCTTGCATTCCATTGAGGTGTGTAATACCTGGGAAAACTGTCCATCAGGATGATCATTTATCTGAGCAGTTGCTTGGTTGGCACATCAAAAAATAGAATGTTTTGATTTCCTGTTGACTTATAGCTACATTTGTTACCACATTTTGGTGAATATCATATAAAGGTAGAATAAAAGACAAGAAAGCCAAGAAGTCTGGTTGTGATGTGCTGGAAAACCCAACCTCTTTATTTTCTACATTTTTGTGACTACAGAAATGCTGAAACATTTGAACACTGAAAAAAGCATGGTGACATCATTACTTGCGTCTTTTTTATTTTTTTCTTGCGTAGCAAACACAGAAGATGATATTGCACGGCATAGAGAACAGTAGCTAACAGGAAAGAAGAAGAAAAAAAACAATTTGAAAGATCAGAATTGAAAATGAAAAGCATGACGCATTACAACCTGAGAGTAATACCTACTGCATTCCTCCACTGAAACAGACACAACATACAGAGAAAACAGGCCAAGCGAAAAAGAGAAGAAAAAGAAAAGTGTAAAAACAGAACCAGCTTGATTCAAGATGCACTGTTCGAAATGGAAACAAGCACTACGTTTGTGAAAGAAAATGTCAGCAAGTTTATTTTTCAGTTTATCAAAAACCTTCCTCCTTCTTTATAATAATCATCGCTGGAAGTTGTCCCTCTTGGACCTACAAAAAAATAAATATAAAAAAATGAAAAACATGATTTTGTTTTCCAGCTGATTGTCTTAGGCGCTCTCAGTATTATACGGCACACAGAGCCAAGCCTTTCTATCAAATAGGAACTCCTTTTCCACGACAACCAACTGGGATAGGAATTAATGATTAGAGCAATCCCAACATTCACATACATCGAGCTATCTAAGCTAGACACTACATTAGAGGGGTGGGTCGGGACGGAGCGTAGGGTTTGGGAAGAGAAGGGGTGAGAATTCTGATGCAGAGAGCTGCTGTGGGCCAACACTTCTGGGTCTTTCACTGAGGTGTAGGAGGGATTCTGGGCAGAGAGGCTCTTGACTCACAGTAGAGCTTGATTTATGCCAGTCTTTGCTGTCGTAGAAAACAAATCCTAGACGCTGCACCTGAATCATCTACCTGACATCCCTTATGCGACATAGGAATCCCACAACCAGCAAACCTAATGCAACAAATGCAACAACTCTGATTGTACAGCATAGAGAGACAAAAAGCTCTGTTGTCATGTTGTAATCCTGCTATGGGACATCATTCTGCATCATTCTTGTCATGGTGTTTCCAAGCAGACACACAAAGCAACCAATCTGAGCCAGTAATGTCTGATCCATTAGCAGCATCAAACAGAAAGGGAGTCAGATTGCTGAAATAATAAAGGTTCAAACAATACTGTGATTTTGAAGCAGGGGTCCAGATGAAACAGTTTTGGCCTTATCCATGCACAAAGTCTGTTAGCTGGATATTCTGACAAAACAACACATAAGTGGCAAAATTGTCATGATATGATAGTACTTGCTTTGCCAATAACAGACTTTTGGAGTAATTTAGAAGTCCATAGTCATTAATCTGAACTATGGCAGATGGGAAGTGTTTAAAACTTGTTTGAAAACAATTGAGCAATTCTGTTTGTTGCCGCTAATGGACCAGAAATGAAACCGTCACCATTGATTCAAACATCCGCCCTCCCCATACATGCACACACGAATACCTGTTTTCTTTACAAATTTATTAGACTTTGCTCATTGTCAGTACACACGGTTTAAAAACAAAATTGACATATCAGATGGATCTAGGCAACAATGCCACGTCAATTAAAAACCAACCCAGCGACGTGGCCCCGCCCACGGCAGACCTGCTGCCCCGCCCATGCTCCACCCACTCAGTGTCCGACACAGCAAAGCAGGACTTGTAGCCCTCTGTCCCAAAAGCCACAGATTGTACTGTTTAGCAGTTTATGCCCACAATAAGTTGAACTAAGCTCGTCTACATTGTCCCACTATGCCTTCTATTGATTCATACCCGTGCAGACAGCAAAAGACCTCACAAACGCCAGTGCTTATGCAAAAATCACACTACTTTCTTTCGTCCCCCCCCCTCCCCCCTTCCCACTTTTTGGTTTGGTTACAAAATCTTTGGATGTGCAGCAATACCCATAAAACAATGATTTGAAATACAAAGAACAAAATCATTCTGGACATTTAAATAACATAAAAAAGATCAAATAAAAAACATCATGCACTGCTTTTCTTCCCAGGTCTCTGTCGGACCGTCCGGATCTCTGGCAGTGTATTAGTACATGGGCCAAAGTGCCATCTAACATACAAACACAGAGGAATGGAAATTCATCGATATATCTACACTTCAGACATAAGGCTGTAAAAGAAAATGAATGTCCACTTTTTTGTTTTGTTTTGTTTTGTTTTGTTTTTTTTTTCCAAAAAACCTACTATGTACAAATCTATATTTTCTACAAATACATAAATTAAAACATAGGTTAAGCGATACAAAAATGCAATTAAATAAATGGAACTCACAACACAGTAGTAGAAGAAAGTGAACGAATAGACACAGAATCACAGCAGTTGGTTTTACCCTGTAAAAAAGAATAGTCGAACATAGAGTATCAGAATAACACAAGGCTTTAATAAAAAATAAGCTTCTTTTCCTTCCTGTGAGTTTCAGTCGGCTATCACAGAAACTTGTGTTTGGTGACCAAAATGGAGCACTTTAGCCAAAACCGTCAAAATAAATACTCATAAAGCTTTTTCCCCGAAGTCACATCAACGATTACCAAACTAGTTCAGTTCTGCCTTAATCACATAAACTCTCTATACAACAGAACTGTCAAAATGTATTACTATGAGGTATTCAGATATTGGTAAAGACGTGCACGGCCTAATCGGTGGACGCACCCACGGGCGACGTGGCGAGGGGACGGGGCAAGCGGCAGATTTGGCAGGGAGGTGGCAGGAGCTTTGGTTTGTCAGCAAGAGTTGGAGAAAGCAAGAGAAATTCCTTTGGTATGGTTTCATTGCATGGTTGCACTGGCAAAAGCACCACGGTGAGAGAAGAAATATTCCATTATTTTTCTTCATCAGTGGCCCTTCCACAGGCTGAGGTATTCCGAGAGTTAAAAGGTGGGTGTCGAGAGGTCAACGGCGGTTTAACACTTTGGTTCAAGCAAGGCACTCGTCCTGTGAGTTTAACACATGTCTGCCGAGGGCGCTGTTATATGAGCACGGATGAGTGGTAGAGAGCATTAGAGCGAAGGAGAGGAGGAAAAAGAGGGGAAGGAGTGGAAACACACCATCTATCCATCCACCTTATCATTCATTTAGGCCGTGCAAAGAGAACAAATCTTTGGTATTCTTTGGTATCAATACGTTGATAGAAATCACGAATGGAAACGGACTGAGGTAGCATCTTTGGTTCACACTATAAATATCAGCAGGTCTTAACATGTTTTTTGTGATTTTTTTTCTTCTTTTTTTACATGAGGAAGCAGCACTCTTTTATATATGCTTCAATGTTGTAATAGTCGTAAATACCAAATATATTTTTAAAGCTAAAATCACACCACAAGAGACAACAAGGCCAGATATCTTGTGAGTTTGAGTGAGTCTATTATATGAAGCGAATGCATCACCCTGCTTCAGTCTCCATAATGCTTTCTTCCTAGTTGTGAAATGCATAGAATGCATCCCTCTCTCTTACTGGGGTATTGGGTTCGGGCCCGGATGGGGACTCTGCGGTGGTGTTGATGGTCGATGCTGTGAAAATGATGCATTAGACAATGAAATAGCCTTCTATCAAGAGCTTAATGGGAAATGAACCCAATGAATCAAATATGACGGCGCATGGCTTATGGGTTTGTGAAAGCATGCTGACAGCCACCAGTCAATCGAACATTTTTTTTCTGTATAATCATTCTGAGGATGAGAAAGTTGGCCATATGCAATGAAAGTTTGAAATGAAATGTCACACAAAACAACCTGAATTTCCTCCTGCTTCCTCTAATGACAATTAACATACGTGTGCATTTGCCCCAGACAAAGCTAATAATGAAATAAACGAGAAGTCTCTTCCCCCAGAAGTCTCTTCAGCCTCATTAAATGAGAGTCTGTGAAACTCGTAAAAATAAGTTGTGTTTGACTGATGGATGTGGGTATGAAACACTGACAGGTGCTGGTTTGTGTACGTTTATCTTTGGTTTTCAGCAACTGGCATTGAAATATTTCAAATACAGGTTAAAAAAAAGGCAGGTTAAAGCTAGCAAAAATCTCCCTGAAATAATCACAAGAAAGGACTGAGGCAGGAATGGAGTGCGGTCCTCACAGAGACATGTTTGACTAGTGATTGAGTTTGTTTTATGATACGGTAAATGGCAACAGAAACCACAGTCCAGAATACATTTATACACGGGGGTCTTGTTAAGAAGAATAAATATAGTTTGGTCTGATTTAAAAACAAAACAAAACAAAATACATGTGTTTCTTTGGTTTTACCATCTGTGATTGATAAGTAGTGAAGATGGCAAGTTCACATGTATTTTTTAGGTTTCTATGTAACTTTTCCAACAATTAGGAAGAAAGCACTATCCTGAGGGTGACATTCAGGCAACCCTTGTCAAGATTCTACACCCCCTGATTATATTTGGCATCCCTGGCAACACCTGGGATGCCTATAGAGGTGAATGTGTGACGTCAGGCTTGTGTGTCAAGCCCCTCAGTGGCGTCGCAACATCTGGAACCTGATATCAGAGGGAATAACAATCACTCCACTTTTGCGATAATGACCAATCATTAATGAGAAAAAGTCTTTGAAAGCAACCAATCACATGAGAAAGAAAGACGCCAGTTGAGATGTGTGTTGAGATGAGGAACGATCGGTGATTGGAGTGTAACATCTTTTTTTGTTTTTGTTGCAGAATGTCAGACATAAACGAAGAAAGTCCTAAATGGGGGTCAAAGCAGTCTTTGGTGTTTTTCTTTGGATATTATAAATATCGGTACTGTACAAGTTTTAAGGGCAAACGCTGTCTAACATTGTCTCTTGTTAAGTTTCTTTGTTTAAAGCTTTTCCACCGAAGTGTTTTTTTTTTCATAATGCAGCCACTACTCCATCATGCTTTGGTACAAGTGCTGGAGGAGGAGGAGTTGGCCGAGTTGGAGCTGCCGTCGTCCAGCCACTTATCGAGGCTCCGTCGACGCGCGTTCATGAAGAAGTTGCTGACGGTGGTGAGCTCCAGGCCCAGCTGCTGAGAGATGGTGATTTGTAACTCTTTGGACGGGCGCTTGTTCTCTTTGAATATTGCATGTAAAGTCCGACGCTGGACATCAGTGAAGACCAGCCGGGGCTTCTTGGAGTTGCTCCCCCGCTCACATTTACCAGGCTCCTGCTCCTTTCTCTTGCACGCTGAAAGAACAAAAGGTTGACATGAAACAGTCAGACATAAATGCCTAACATGTTAAAAGAAACAGACTTATCTGTCATGACACGGTATGAGTTTTTGGAAACACTTCATTTACAGTGTCCTTGCTACATGCACTTACTGTAGCATTAAGAGTAAATTATGCATAATTGCACGCAACTGACTCTAAACAAAACCCTAACCCTAACCCCTTCAGTAAGAACATGCTGTCAATTAATATGTACTGAAATGTATAATTACACTGTAACAAGGACACCTTAAAATAAAGTGTAACTGAGTTTTTATGAAATGGTTCTCAAAGCAAATCACTCAAAAACATGAAATAGACAAAACAAAACAGAAACACTGATGCTTTTTGGAGGGTTTGTAATTGTAATTATCACTATATGTTCACTACGAATAAGTCTCGGGAACTGTCCGTGGTGCTTAAATCCAATCACATGCATTGCAGATACACTATTACAACCAATATGATCACTTACTGCCAGCAAATTCATGAAATACAAATAAAAACACTTGTTTAACGACACCAAGCAGTCACTTTAAATAAAAAGGCTATTTTTTCTGTCTATGTGCGAGTAAAACCCTAGTGGGTGGCATACTTGTTATTTAGAAAACCACAAGGGGGCGCTAAAAGACGGTGCGAAACCGCTTGAAGCAGGTATTTACTTCAACCACAACAACACACAGCACGATTCGTTAACAGACAATGTATTTTCTTAAATAAACCGGCTCATATCATTAATGTGTAAAGCACAGTTCTGCATCTAAGTTCTCTCTAGCTCATTCTATAACATATTGCCGTTTTACATGCAGTAGCACACAATACAACTTATTGTAATATTTAATATTTTTTACATGTAGCCTATTAAGCGTGAATTTGGAATATTATTTAAATATTTATCATATTTAAATCAATTATGAAAATTGTAATTACATTTTAAATATTCTAAGAGTTTGTAGCCTATAGTGTTTTTTTTTGATAGTGTAAAGAGATAGGCTGTATAACGTGAACAAACCTTTAATGCACATGCTAGTCCAATCGTGTAAAATAAGAACAAAACTATGCACAGGGTTTGAAACTTTGGGTAAATATTAACAAAAAGCAAATGAGCTCGTTATCATGCGTCATAAATCAAAACTGTGCCCATGCACAAGGCCACTGTGACGAGACCCATGCAGATTCCCAGGGAAATAACTGCGAACCTCTTTATCCTTCAGCACATTTGATCATCACAGAGAGGTACTGTTTGTCTGCAAATCATTAGACAGGCGCCAGATAAGCGCGCACACGAGGCCAGGGCTCGCCCACGGTCACTCATTTCACAGTGGCTCCATGCAACAACAAAACAGAACCTAATGTTACGCTCAGGCCAAAAAAAAAGCCAATATTTAGGTTACCTAAATATAACCTAAATATTACCTATGCAATATTATAATAACAGAAAATAAATTTGGATATGCCGAATAGGCTATAGTATATTAATAGATAGCCTATGGAAATTCCGTTTCATTACATTTCTATTTAGATGTACATAAACTACTGCTCTGTTACGTATTTAATGATTTAATAATAATTTATCATTATTATAGTTATTGATTTAATGCTAGTTATGAAGTTTAGCGAAGCCGCATTTGGGTTCAGATATAGTTTGAAAAGACTATACATGAATAAAATGGCTCTTAGCCTTTTAGATGACAGTTTAGATGTAAAATTAGACAATTTGTTATTTGATATTCTTCCATATTCACTTTTTGGCCTACTAGTTTTATAATAATACAATAATTTCTTCCCAAAATAATATCGATCGCAAAATGAACAATTATCGACAAACAGCTTAAAGAATGTCGTTTTGTTCAAATTAAAAGGTTGTTTTCGTTTATTACCTTATTACAAAATTACGCAAATGACTAATTATTTAGGTATAATAAAACATTGAATTGCATTTTTTGTGTGTGTGTTTCTTCTTCTAGTTTTCTTTTTCTATTTAAAGTAGACTAGGACAACTTTTTAACAAACAACATATCAAGACCTCCTCACAAGCAACCATATGCTGAAATATAAAGAGCTGAGACAAAATTCAGTTAAGCGTGCATGGCAAATTCACAGCATAAAAATCACGAGTGTGTAAAAGGTGTAAAAGAGCAGTGATGTGAAAGTCTGTCTTACATTACTAAAGAAAAGGAGAAGGGAACTGAATTTGAATAATCAATATACCAAATATATACCTCTCAGTCGGCCGATCACATACCCTCAACCATGTGTACTCAATCAATAATATACATCACTGTGTCTGAAACCTCCACTAATTTCAATATCATTTAACGGAATAAGAAAATAATCTCACTAAACTAAAATAAACTAAATCTAACTGTCATGTAATTAGAATTGCAGTAGTAATAATAATAATAATAATAATAATAATAATAATAATAATAATACAGATCCAACCATATTCTGGATTTATTTAGCTTATGTTGACCAAAAGAAAAACGAATACACAATACGAAAAAAAACATTATGTGAAAGTAAACATATTCCATTTGATCCTGTTCTTTACAGAAACATGTGGAAATAAAATGGTATTATGCAAATCCATATTTTGACTTTTACTATGAATAATACAAAAACGTGGAGCAAAAATCCATAACAGAGGAAGGCCGAATCTGAATAAAACAAAATCAAATAAACACCAGCCCAGCTTCAGTATGCATATATGATTGCATAATACCCTGACATTGATATTAATAATAAAAACGAAACTTCGATACATGAAAAACGAAATCGAGCGTAAGAGGGTAATATAAAGAGTAAAATACTTTGCGCGTACGAGACTATAATTACACACAAAGAGAGCGTAAATTTAAAATCGACATTCATATTTATTTATCATTTAAATGATTTTTGCCATGAAAAATATTTTCATGAAATAATATTTGTTTGAAAGCATTTTCCCTCTCAGGTGCATAAATTAATTACTGATGGTTGTAATGACATTTATGATGAACTGGTGAAAAACTAGAGAGACACTCGCATCTGAGATGCTCTTTCTTTTTCCCTCACTGCTGGCTTTGACCGGATCAGTGGCCCCCAAAGCCGCCCGCCAATTGATTCTAATTCTCGTGAGGCAAATTAATGGAGCCCTAATCAGTTAATTAAGAAGCCCTACACAGAGAACACGTCACCGGAGCTGGACAATAGATGAAGAGATCCAACCAGGAGAAGACTGAAGAAGAAAAACACGACCCTTTCTTACAAACCCAAACACACACTGCGACACTTATTCAGCGCCCATTTCTGTAGTCCGCACACATCGACAACTGGAACATATTTACGCGCACTAGATCCAAAACAAAATATATCCGCGAGACATGTGACCGTGTTTCACCACAGCATGCAGTAATGTTCGAAAATAAAATGTAGATCAGTGGTCATAAACGTGTTGCAAATACACTGGGACACTGCATCCATTTTCACATACAATGGGACAGTGGCCACCCGAGGCTTCGAGACATTTTTGATCAAACTATTTATGTTGACACCATGTAACTTAGTCTGAAGATGACAAATTGCTCATCAAATAGCCCAAAATAAACAAGCAAAACAAAACAAATCCATTGCGCTGGATCACTTTACCTACGCGGACAGTACATCGAGAGCGCATCCTCGCGTTTGAAGGTATCAGTGTAAATCAAAGCAGCACAACGAGTACAGAATAAAATCGCACAGCCAAAACAAAAAGTAGGCTATGCTAAGTAGGAAACCTCCAAAAAGCGCAACAAAAACGACAAATGCTGGTCACTTGTGAAATGCATTTGAAGGAAATGAAATGTGAGTGATATACTGAGGGGAAGAGAATAAGTGTATTACCTATTGTTCTCTCACCTGCGAGCCTGAGCGCGGACATTCTCTGGAACTCAGGCTCCTGCAACCATTTCCACATCCTGCGGAAGGTTTCCCGGCCAGACTTGAGCTTGCTCCAGGGCTTAGGGTTCCGGAGCAGGTCTGAAAGCGTCCCTTGCGAGCGGCACAGCACCCTCTGGGCGAAGATAGCCTGCGGGATGCTGTATCTTTTCAGTTCCGTGGTGATCCTTTGGGCTACTTCTTTGGTATTGACCTCTTCCATTTGTCCCGTGCTGCTGCCGTTGTTGAGCTGCGATCCGGGTCCGGAGGAGAGGTTCTGCTCCCTAGTGGAGCCCAGCACCTGACCGTGGCCCTGTGCGTTGAGATGGGCGTGCGGGTGATGGTGGTGGATGCCGTTAATCGGCACCATGCTCGCCGAAGACGCGCTCATGTGCTGCTCCCCGTGTCGAGCCAACATCGCGGGGTGGTGTGCCTCGAATCCGTTGGGTGTGAGCATCTTCTCGGTGGGCATGGTGGCCCCGGGGTGCGCGTAGGGCGGCAGCCCTTGCTGGGAATTGTGAATGCCGCTCAGTCCGGATCCAGACAGGGGCGATAGGCTCTGTCCCATGCTGGCCACGTCCTTGTGATAGGAAGAGTAGAGGTTGTTCATTGGGGCCAGACCCCTATCGTCCCTCATCAAGGTGAAGGTCCCGCTGACGTTCCCCGGGATCCTTTGGTGCGGGTGATGGTGGTGGTGGTGATGGTGATGATGGTGGTGCGGGAATTTGTCGGAGACGGTGGAGATGGGCGGTAAGGGCTGCAGCGGGGTGAGGGTGGTGTAGGTGCTGCTCATGCTCATCCCAGGGGGAGCCTCGCACGCCATGCTCATGGCCGGGTGCAGGTGCGTGGCGAGCCCGGGGTGCTCCGGGGGCCGGTGGTGATGATAGTCGCAGCTGTCCAGGATTGATGCCATGCCCATGGAGCGGGCATGGGCTGACAGACTGCTCCGATGGCTCCTGTGATGAGCGCTGTCTCCGGTCATGAGATCCGCCGCGCTGGGTTCATGGCTCATTCCGTGCAGATCGCCAATGCTTTCCATCGACAGCTGGGCGTTCATTATACGTGCAAGCGTGTGGACAAATCATCTATCTGATATAGCGGAGCAGTGTCCACAGAAGTGCTCTCATTGGAAAAGTTCTGTTGTTATCTTAAATATTTTTTCTTAGCGTTCTTTCCTGTTTTTTCCTTCCCTTTTTCTGTTTTATAAAGTTTTGTAATTTTTTTGAAATGTTAAGGCCCCCGTCCCTTCAGCAGTGCATAGTGTCAGTGTGCTCGCGTCCCTCGCCATCTCTTGCCATGTCTGCTGTTGTCTCGCGCACTGCTCCGTGCTGCGGCTGCCGCTCTGCTTTGCCGCGCATGCGCGCTGATCGCGGCTCCTTTGACGTCACTTATTAAGGAAGTTGCAGCCCATTGCTATTAAACAGGATTGCCTCCTTCTGGATGTATAGCATGACCAACTTCACACAACTGTTATACCGAAAATAATAATGGTAATAATAAAAACGAAGGAATTTCATGGAATAAAGTGTTATACCAATGATGCTTTATTACAACAAGAGGATGACCATATGAAGTCTCATAATACGTGTGAATTATTCATGAATAAATGCAATTAGTTTTGCAGAACCTCCTTAATGCGATAGGTGTAGAACACTTCCGGGTTCACATGGGGGCTTCTGCATGCATCGATATACATACATTAGTTCCTGCTCCAAACTTCAGATACATGTTTTTAATGCATGCACATAAGACTGCGGATATTCTCAATATAATGCATATAGGCTACAGATCGTCATGACATTCAGTTGAAATAAGAAAGTTCTGACACAGAATAAATAAATAGGCTATATTTTAATAAAAAAATGACTCAAGTATACAGATTGCTGAATAAGTCATCCTGTACCATGCAGAGCTGTAGCGTTTTTTGGGATCAAGGACAGACGGATTGGTAATAGGCAGAGAAAGGCTGGACAGATGTTTCTATTGTTGTGCTATTAAGAGTAACGAACCAAGCCATCAGGAGTGTGTCCCGCTTCCGCGGCCAATAATGACACAGCACATTACGTTTCATGGGTGAACTTCATTCTGCACCCAAATGAATAGGCAAAACCCATGTATGTACCAAATCAATGTTACACAAATACGTTTGTTGTTCTTGAATGCACATTTAATGATTTTACTGACGAATTAAACAAAGTTTCAATCCAACTTTATAAAATGCAGTTCACAAATTAAATCTATATAAACACAATTAATGTATATTGTGTAAAATATATAGGAGGCAGATCAAAATTTTATAACATACTTCGTCCATGCTGAATTTGTACAGACATTTTTAAAAGAACAAAATTACCAAGGTAGTTACAAGACCCCCCCCCCCCACACACACACACACACACATACACTAAAGAGATATCACTTTGCACGACTTCACATTGTTTATAGTTCAAAATCGACTCCAAAAAGTCAGTTTCATGTCCAGTCAAGTGAGAGAACGGGATAACTGGACTGTTAGGAGCCCGGCGAAAGCGTCCAAGCCCGGGTGGGGTGACAGCTTGCAGTGGTCAGTCCTGGGGCCCCCAGCCCTGGGCCCCCGCTCGTGCGCATAGGGGACATGTCAAAGGTGACGCTTCAAGACTCCTGAAGCTAACAGCTGCGGGGGAGGGAGAGAGATTAACTTTTTCAGACTTTTCCTTGTTTCTTAGGGACCTGCTTAGTGACAAAACACACATACATCTGTCAGGGTCAAGAACAATGCCATCCGGATTAACCAGTTAAGAAGAACAGAAACAAATGAGCAAGTTAAATTATGACAAATTAGAAGTCAACTCGGATCACTTGTGAGGATTTGACAAGTGGTTAACGAAACAAGAGGTGAATAATAATTATATTTTATTTATTATAATATAGTAATGACAATAACAATACCAACAATAATAGTGCTATTATTATTGTTGTTGTTGTTGTTAACTGCCGAAGGCAATCGCAATTAAAATCTTCAGAAGTGAAATTGTCAGCTGAAATATTACAAGAAATAAAACAAACACATGCAACAATTTACAGTGGTAATAAACCCTCTGGCTCACGATATCATTTATTTTCACATAAACAACAAATGGCAAGCCATACACTGCAGGTCACAGACTTTGCATTATCACCATCGACCATTAATTTGATGAAAAAAGATCGTATTCAAGCACGAAATTTAGCAGCCAGCCACATCTGCGCACATTCTCATAGTGGTCGATATTTTTCATTCGCACTCGTGTCTCCGTGACGTGCGCAGCGGTGTGTGTGTGTGTGTGTGTGTGTGTGTGTGTGTGGTGTGGGGGTGATGGAGGGTTTTTCGGTTGAGGCCTACCTAAGCGTCTCTCCTTGCCTATGAAACCAGAGTTTATATATATTTTAACTGTATACAGCAGAGGTGGACAGATTAGTTAGTAAACATTAGAAAAAGCAATGAGTAATGTACCTTAGAAATCAATGTCCCCAAAAGGCGGAAGGGAACATGTAAACTACAGTAATCTAAATGTACAAATATCAAATTATATTTTCTTATAATTGTTTTACCTAGAACTATATGTGAAACTAATAATGTGTGACGAGTTTACAGTTAAAGTAATTCATTAAACGCATACAAGTAAAATTCATAAAAAAGTATATTCATAGTAATCTGCAAAATAAAATACAATTAAATACATATAAAACTCACTGCAATTCTCAACGTAAGATTTCATAACTTATGTTTTCACTGCAATTTACCCTCACTGAAGCATAAAAAGGAAGCATTTTCAGAGACTGAAAATCTGGTGCCAATGAAGCAAATATTGATTATAAAAAAGATGGTCAGTTTAACATTTCTTAATGCGGTATTTGCACTCACTCACAAAGAATATTCAATTATTTAAAGACTTTTGCCCCTGAACTTAACCTCAAATCGTTAATTGGGCGCCTGTGTTTTTATATGTGGAGAGGAGTTTTAGAGCTCTTTACTTGAAACGCGAATCAAAGGCAAAGCTCAGCACTCATGCCACGATATGAAACACACAGAAGCACAGATCAATACAGAGGCAAATATTAACCCGACGGGCTGATGGTCATTTATAAATAAACTGAATTACAGTTTGTTTTCAACAACATGTGAGTAATAAACCAGCGATTTAAATGTTTACCCAAATAACATGGTTCGATAAACAAACGAAGAAGAAAAGAAGCAGCAGCAGCAGAAGAAGAAACAAATATGTAATCAGATGTAAGGTTTTAAAACATCATATTCTGTCAAATGTGAAGAATGTAAATGTGATGTACATGAGTTATGATACTCTCTTATAGAATTTTAAAATATATCTTAAATACAGTGTTATCCAATTTTCAATTATGCAGACATATATCTGTAAAAGCTGCTTTGGTTAAAAATGCAACTGTTTAAACAAATCTAAATAAAATAGCATAGTATTTTATTTCGAAATATTTATTATGATTATTATTAGGCTATTATTATTATTCCCCCCCCCCCGAATAATATGATCCCTGTTGCAGAATTCTGGATCTTTATGAAATATCATAAATGTTATGATTTATGAAAGGATATATTACTAGAAAGGCTATTGTTTTATGCCGTAATAGATTTGTTTAGTTATAAATGCACTTCACATTAAAAGTCAAATTAAAAGGAAACTAATTAATGTAGGCCTACTTTATGATCTCCGAGGCAAACCTCAGAAAAAGGCCTCAGAGATTGTCTAAGAAATATAGATTATTGTTATCTGTGAGACTCACCGACCTCAGAGCGTTCTGCGCGTGCAGGGGATGATTGAAATATGCAACCATCGATTCTGGATTACATTAGCGGGTCAGTTTCTTTCAATTGAAAGTAGAGTGAAAAGATACAATTACAGCAACACTTAGGATGGAATAAGTAACTGAAAGTGTTATTTGATTGTTTTAAGAAGATCAGTTGGACATCATTTAAAACTAGTGTGTCCACCAAAGCAGAAACAAATTCAGCATGCCGATTTTTATTTAAGATTTCTGCACGCGTGGAATCAATAAATCGATTAAAATGTTTATTCTATTTACAATCGCTAAGCCCAGGACAACAGGAAGTCGAGATGCTGCCTATACAAATTATCAGCTGTCACACGTTTTATAGAACGCGATGAATAATAATAGTTACACAAATTATATTTTCATTACCTATAAATATAACAGCTATGATAGTCGGTTTGCTTTTAAAAAGCCAAATAAATTATAACGCTATTGAATTTCCCATTGCCATGTCTTAAGGACTACATTTGCAATTTTTTTTATTGACCTGTAAATAACAGAAAAATAGATTAAATTATTGTAAAGATGACTGACTGCTGTAATCATGTTAAAACCATTAACCGATTAATTCAAAGCAGGCAAAACCTTCATATGCACTTGTTTGAACATTCTACAATAAATGTATAATTTCTTACAACGACCAGAGACTAGTTATTGTTCATGATTATATAAGACCTGCATTTGAGTCCACTTTCCAGCTTATGCAACACGTTTATATCTGTGTGTATGCATCTGTATCTGCAGGTTTACTTTGGGTTAATTTAACATTTGGGAAAACAAAACCTGCGTCGTCAATGTACAATCATTCATACATAATGTTTCAATGTTTTAATGTTTCAAATTCTAAATATGCAAAAACTTCAATTTTATTTATAGGACTAGGGTTAGTCTAATTAGCTTTCATTTAAAAATATATAAAATACATATTAAATACACGTGTGTATGTGTTTTAAAGAGCGCGAGAGCGAGTGTGACAACAGCAGCACAGACATTATGATAATTTCATGTCATAATATTTATAGAAGAGGATAGATTGTAGAAAGGGCTGGTTCGCCTTGCAAGCTCGTAATATATTTTGTTCGACAATATGTGGCAAAAATACTGTTAAATGAGTTTATTAGATTTGGGAAGCATAACTGAGATTGAAGATCAGCAACGATGATGGTCCTTCTGCATGAAGCAAACAATCTGTCATGCAGTGTCTCAACATTTCAATATAGTATAGCCTACTTAACATTTCACACTACCCCCCCCCCTTTACTGTTAGTTTCAAGCAACTCTAAATTACTTTCTGAAACTTACAGTAATGTCAGAAGTACCAGTATAGTGTAAAATGGGCGGGCAAAGACAGCCCTGGATCCAATCAGACAGCCTACATAAACACACGAGCCTTCACTTCTCATAATTAATTTTAATAATAGGTGACCTTCAGTGCGTCGGCTATTTTGATGGTAGCATCATGCTGTTTTGATCTAATTATAACGGGGCAGTGAAATATAAACCTTTTAAAGTGCCTCATATGAAAGCACGGATATGTGCCACATTGTGGGCACACCCAACACAATTCAATGCATGAAAATGCAGTGCTAAATATATGCTGACATGATTATACACTCATTATTGTCATTCAAGTTTATGGGAATCATGGCATGGCATATGATTTACAGCACTGGGGCAATTTGACAGTGCATAAAAGTGACCCCTGACTTTAACCTTGTTTTCAAGTTCAGTAAACTCCGCAGGACGCCAAATGTCACTGCATCCAGTAAAACAACATATACACTCATCATGCAGCGATACTTTGCTTTCTCACTCTCTCTATCGCTCTCTCTCTACACACACATACATACACACCTTCCCAGGCTTACCGACACGATGCGATCTTTACAATAGGATTTCAGTCCCAACGCCAAATACATTATCATTGCTAATCCATGCACAGACATGTACCTGTAAGTTTTGTGTGTTGTCCACATTTTGTCATTGAAAGCAATCATTTGTTTTAGTGCATAATATGCTCAGTGCGTTCCGCAGGCACGGCGCTTCCTGCATCCATGGGACGGGTCTCTTCCAGCAGGATAATCGCTTTTCCACCGTTTCCATGATCGAATCACAGCATCCACGGGCAAAAACTCCGTTTCGGTCGGTGTTCTTTGCTTGTCTCTCGGCTCTTGATTCTGCCGTATCCGTGCATTTAAAGATGCGCGTGCATTTGAATAGCCGCGCGAGCAGTTATGGATCCGGCGCGGGCTGAAAGGGAATCAGTATGCAAATTATTTCAGTAACAATCGAAATGTTCGATCTGTGATCTGCGCACTCGCCTCTCACTCGCCCTCTCTCTCTTTCACATGCATAGCCCTCTTAAAGCACATTTCCCTCAAAATAAGAGTGTGTGTTTTTAAATAAACATTTTAAATATTAGCTGTATACTAAAAACACAACAAATCTGTCAACAAACTATTGATTATTTAAAATAAAATGCAGGTTGAAATGACTCGTTCTGCTTTAGAATGTGTGTTTTAAATGTATTTAAATATTTTAAGACAACATTGAATCATATATTTATTATTTAATGTTTTATACGGAGAATAGCACAGCAAAGTCTCAAGAATATGCAAATAGATTATTGTAGCGCACGTGTAAGAAACAAGAACAACACAACAATACATTTAGCCTCGTTCCCAATTATACAATATCACGTATTCCAAATAACATAATTCTGTTCGTGGTATTTTCTGTTACAATCCACTCATTTGTTACGAAATACATAAAACAAATAAGCAATAAAATGCATTTTTCAACTGCACAGCTAAATATTATCCGCATAAACTATAACAGGTTTTGCGGATTTTTTCTGATTTGAAAATAATTATATATAACCCCTGTATTTCAGAAGAAGTCATCTGCCCTATAATCAATACGGTGTGAATAATGTCTTTCTGTTTATCTAGCTTCTTTATTAACAGGAAAAATGCGGTTGTAATTTGGTGCATCACAATAAATAAAGAATAAGTATGTATACATTTAATATATACATTATACATTTACTGAATGCATTGAAAACATGCTGCAATCTAAATCGTGTAATGCCCATGGCCATAATCCATAATATGCATCATACATTTATAATATTGTAATAAATTGTACTTTTTTTCTTTTTATGTTTTTTTTGTGTGACTGGATGGCATTTGAGGACTGATATGACTACAGTACACTCCGAATAACACACATACACAGAGACAAACCCAACATTGAACTATTACATGCATTTGAGCTTCATCTTGGAGTTGCAGGCCATCTGCCATTGAGATGGGTTTGAGTATGATGGGTCAAGGGTCACCAGCAGGGTTCAAATGGCAACCAATGGTCACTCCATTGGACCCGAGTCCTCAGTTCTGCTTAATTTAATGCTTTTGGTCATCTTATTAAAAAACAAACAAAAAAAAACACTTGTTTTACTGAATCATTCATATGAATACACAACACGACTTTGCAAGGACTGAGAATTGCTAAGGCAGCATCCAAATTTGGCTTTAGGGTAAATTTATAGCCCACACACACTGAGCAATGTTTGAATTATTCAGATTTGGTCACATAGCTGATACCGGTGCTGTTTCTGAACCACAGTGCGGTTTCCGAGCAGACCAGAGCTTGTTGATAAATCAGGCTTTGGCCATGATAATCTTTCATCATTAATATTTAATTAACAGGAGGCAGCTTGGTGCCTGAGCTGTACAGAGACTTAATTTAGCAGCTCCATCCATCCTTACAGACAGTGGCACTGTTCAAGAACTTTTACATAAATGCCAGACATACAGACAGACAGACAGACAGACAGACAGACAGACAGACAGACAGACAGACAGATAGACAGATAGATAGATAGATAGATAGATAGATAGATAGATAGATAGATAGATAGATAGATAGATAGATAGATAGATAGATAGATACTTATTGATCTGATAACTGCTAAGGGTCACTATTTTCAATATTTTGTTAACATTGGGAGGGTTGTTTTGAAAAGCATGGACGCAGGAGAGTGAATATGGTGCTCACAGTGTCTGTTGGGAAGAGATTAAAGGGCTTTCAAAGCCATCTGACTGCCATTTATAGACATATTGACACACATAGAGTATAGATCTCTGTTTAGTATAACCTTCATTAGTGAAGACGCTATCTCAGCCACTATGCGTAATGTGTCAGAGGTATAGTACACACACTCATGCGCACATAACTATATAGATGAATCTGATTTCCTGCCTTTCCTGTAAATCAGACTTATTTCCTGAATTAATTACCACAGTTACATTGTAATAATAACGTTAAAAAAGAAAAAAATGCTTAGATTTCCTAGTTCTTACATTTTTTTCCTAAAGAAAAATACCCCATTATCTCACATGTTGCCTCTAGAAATCTTAATCTTATTCTAACATTAATCTGTGCTCAGATTTGTGCTAAGTTTGCAATTAAAAGTCAAATTATAAACTCACAAAAAAAGGAATAATTTGTACTTTTTGAAAGTGAATGAGGACATTTTTCATTCCCTCTCACAGCAGAGCACTCGGAAACCACAGAGCATTCATGTGAGCCGAAAGTGTTTAGAAAATCAGCTTTCCAAACAATTACCTACAAAGCCCTGGAGATAAATTATCACCCGGTCGCTCACCTGCATGCAGAAACTTTACTGCTGAAAAAATGAGACTCTGATGGATCTGTCATCGGCAGCACACATCCTCACATTACTGTGAGTGTTCTGCTCTGCCCACAGGTGTCTCTGAGCAAACCCTGTTAAATGCTGCTATCACAGCATTCATTGTTCTCCATTGTTCAACTAATCTGTGTGGTGGTTAAAGCATTACTAAAACAACTAGTGGCAGGTAAACACACTGAAGACTGCATGAAGTAAAAGTTTCTCACTCACAGGGGGGCAACTGCTTTTGTGAGCTGCCAAGTCTGAGAAATACTCCATAGCTTATATCCCAGTCAAAAAAAAAAAAATAGAAAGAAAGAAAAAAGTATAGGATTGAAATGGGAAGTTGTCATGATTTGGATCCAGTCCTAATGGGACTAGATCAGAAACTAATTTAAGAATACATTTTTTTTTCGTGTTAGATCCCAAATTATATTAAAATTCCATTAGCAATCTTATATATTTTTTTTGTATTGTGACAATATGCATACAACCGTTTTAGCAGCACATTACGCAACTCTTATTTGAAAAAATGAATGAATGCATGAATAAATGAATTAATTAAAAAGGTGTTCATATATGACTAATAACTCATAATAATAATTTAAATAGTAGTAATAATAATAGTAATTAACAAATGCATTATAAATCATTAAAAGGGTGGGTTTAATTGCAATATCTGCCAAACAGTGAACCATTTTTAACTTAGATGTTACAAATGATTAATAAATGCATTTATTAATTCTTATTTCACTCAGAACCAGATTATTGATTTATTTCATGATGCAGCAAAAATACACTATTATAGTGAGAATGAAGGGTGTTGTATTTATGATTTTCTCATTTATATCTTATGACTCGTGTCAATTTTCTCATGATTTTTCTTACCAGAAGATAATTTGTATCTTACCATGATACTCTGCAGAAGTTCACGATGCCTATATCCACAGCAATTATTAAAAATAATATATTTTGTTAATCAATGTGCAATTCTCTTTGTTTAACTTCATTTATTTGTTTATTTATTTATTTTTGATGGGGATGGGGGGGACATAAAATCACAACCATGACTTGATGAGATATGAATGTAAAAAATTGAATTCCAATATTAGTTATCTGTGAACCTTAATGTGAAGTGAACACCTGTGAACCATTAACTAATGAGTCATAACCGTTATTAGCCTGTGAAAGTTATCTTTAATGTAAAGTGAACACATGTGAACCATTTATTAATGAGTTATAAACTTTAATAACCAGTGAAAGTGAACCTTGATGTAAAGTGAACACTTTTGAACCATTTATTAATGAGTTATAAACATTAATAACATGTGAAAGTGAACATTGATGTAAAGTGAACACTTGTGAACCATTTATTAATGAGTTATAAACATTAATAACATGTGAGTAAAGTAAAGGGTTCAAGTAAAGTGGACACACTAGTTATTTATTTACAAAAATATATTTTTTTCTAGTGAAATGTATTTTATTGTTGCTGAAATATATCAGTAACTTTAAACAAAACAACAATACTGAGCATAACTTCACATGGAAAGTGGCTTATACAAGCAAACTCACATTAAACAATCGAGGGGGAAAATCAAGTATTCCACCAAATTATAAGGTAATGCATTAAGACATTATTTTTATTCATGCATTTCTAAATGCTTATCAATAATTTATAATTCATTTGTAAATGAGTTATTAGTCATTTAAGACCACCTTTATAAACCTTTTACAAAGAACCTTAATGTAAACTAATTGTAATTATGTAATATTATAATATATGTTTGCCCCTACATGATGACAGCTTTGTTGATGAATAAACTGAAATGTAAGTCATCATTCACTAAAGATCCTCCTCTCAGCAAAAGTTCACAAATTAAATATGGCACTTAGGGAGCTAGCTTCTTGTGTTTCTTGTAACCAAAAAGTCATCAGTGTCAAACTTGATGTCTAAATACACCATGCTTCATCTAAGAGTTGCATTAAAGATAAGGACATTCTGTAAACAACACGGAATGTGTTGCCAACTTTTGGACAGCTGATTAGTGCAAAAAAGAAGAAAGATAAAGGAGCATGTGCAATCTGAGAGTACAGAGATAACTGTTCAAAAAATCATGTTTGATAAAAACTGTGCCAATTGAAAGGCTACATCATTCGAAGGCTGCATTCGAAGACCGTCACAGTGTCACGACAAAGACTGCACCATTTCAAAGGTTCCTTAAAATGTAGTTTGAAATACGTCCTTCATTTTCCCAAACCACAAAGGCTGCAACTATAGGATCCTTCACAGCCCAGATGATCCCAAGACTCATTGCTCGCCAATAATGACAGAAAATGGAGCATTACACAACTTATTCGAAAAACAATATAAATGTAAAAAAAAAAAAAAGATGTTCAGATGTTAACTGTGTGCTTTCACAGACTTCTGAAGTCCACATCCTTCGAAAGAAACAGCCTCTGAATTGGGACACAGCCAAAGACTTACCAAGATGAAACACTCATATTACTGTGGATGGGAGAATATATTGATAAAAAAGTCCTGCCTTCTAAGTAAAACAGCCAGTCTGCAGTTGGTAAAGTCACTGTGCCACCACAAATGCCATAGAAGCTGTGATTATTATCTGGTTGCCAGCCAAAGTCCTGAAATGCGTGCTTAAGACTGAACGTGGGCATTAGCTGAAATATACATTTTTTATAAACTCTGAACGTGGGCATTAGCTGAAATATACATTTTTATAAACACTATTTGAGCATAAGAAAGAACATTTATGGGTCAGATTGTGTAGCTGTTTTGAAATATGTTATTTCTATATGAGTGTGGCACTCTAAAAATATGAAATACACTTTTGGGTTTCAGAATGCTTTAGTATTTATTTTGTTGATTTGCAATGCTGTGATTTGTGGAGAAATTTTGGGAGATGAAAAGAAACCCATAATGATTCTCAAAATAAATATTAAACAAACACAACAGAAGGATTTTCAGGCTATTCACAATTAGTACGTTCAAACTAAATGATTAATACTTTAACGAATTTGGTCCACAGCTACATACATCTCCCTGCCCCTGTTAAAGACGAACATATGTGTTCAAAATCTGACTAATTAGCTGCTGAACTGATGCAGACTTCTTGTTGAAGCAGGTTGATGGGTCTGGAAGGTTAATGTAAGGTAATGTACAGTTCTGCCCCACGGCTCTCAATTAAGGCTGCTGCATCCATTTCTCACCACAGAAATAGATTGGAAAATGTGGGGTGCTGTTAAGCTCCGGCGGCTCATCATTACATAGCCTAACTGTCTGCTGTTGTAAAGTGGATGATATTTACTTACTGAAATTTTAGTCTGTTCCTCAAATGAGGATTGAAGGTGAAGAGTTGTATGAAGGTTCTTCAAAATGTATCCTTTTGTTTTATTGAAAAATTGCATCATACAGATTTGGAATGACATGAGGGTAAGTAAAGTAGCTATATTCATTTTTGGATGTACTTTTCTTGCTCTTTGTTAATTTTTGCTTCTGCGTTCATTGTTTGACAAATTATGATTCAATGTATTCTCAAATTCTCTGATTCAACGTTACGTTTCATTTTATAATAAACTATAGAATAGTGTGTAGAGAGTTAAATGATACTTCAAGTGCTGCATTCCTGTGAGACAGAAAGATGTATGTCATTCTCTGAGACTGAGGCGCACATGCACAGCTTGTGTGTCTTTGTGCCACAGAGATGTTATTTTTCCCAGAAGGGATGATAAAGCCGATCAATACACGCATACCAGCCCGCAGGCATTCAGTCTAGAGTCCACTGAAATATCGAGGTGGACCAGCATGTCTGGATCAACGTTGTAACAGAGTAAAACACTGTAATGTAAAACACTCAAATGAAGAAAAATTACAAAACCTTTACATTCAACAAAAAATGGCATGAAGCAGAAAGCATTTATTAACCAATTTTTATAATGCCAAAGTTTGACCCTAAACCAATAAGCAACAACGTGCAAGATCGTTTGCTGACTCGCAGTTATGATTGAATTAAAATGACTGTTGCGGATCTGTGTTGTTTTGTATGCTGAAGGATTCTGATTCAAGCTGACCGATTATAGCTCTTGCTCTTCATTTTCAGTATGGTCAGACTGCAACATTTTATTTCAGGTATTACTTTTTTTTTAAGCATACCCGGTTCTCAGAAGTCTTTGGGCTATTTTGAAGAAGGGATTGCACTACATATGTAATAAGAAACATTCAATTGGAATTAATGGATCTGGAAAGTACTGTGAATTTAAGGTATTTTTGTCAAGAAGTCTGGGATGAGTGAGTTTTAAATAGCTTTTGTTTGAGATGAGTTTGGTATAAGATTGGGATAAGTTTGGGGGTAAGTTGGGATGATTTTTGTTTTTGAGATTCATTTTGAGTTTGAGGTAAAATGAGGTAAAACTGTACATGTGTTTGGAGAATGGATGGAGTTTGAGGTTTGTTTTGGATATGTTTGAGCTGGGTTTGGGCCGGGGTATTTGAGATGGGATTTTTTGGATAGCCTTGGGATACGTTCAGTATAAGTTTGGGTTGAGTTTGAGATTTGTTTATTTTTCTTAATATATTTATTTAGATTTGTTCAGAATGAGTGTGGGTTTGTTTTGGCATTATACTTTAACAATATTGTTTGTAAATGAAGTTCAGAATGGATGAGAAAAGATATCCATCTGTCGAGAAACTGTATTAATCACCAGAACGACCAACCTGTGGCATTTCTTTACCAACCCATTTGTTTGTTTGTTAGTGCAGCATCATTTATTGAGGCTCTGGTGCAACTACACCAGGAACAACAAATAAATCTCTCACAAAATGTCCATGTAACCCCCTTTGTGATTATCTATCATGATGCCATGGCCAATAAAAAGGCAAAACACACACTGAAATGCTGAGCGGTTGGAAGTGGCCCATCTATTTCCTGCTGTCCCTGCGGTGCTCTGTCTTCCTGCCAGCAGAGCGCTTCCTTCCGATTACACAATTACACATCTAACAGCACTCAAGAGCTGCATCTCCAAAAATGCTAATCTCTGAAAGTTCTAGAGCTATTCAGTTCTTCACAGCAAGTCTTCACATCCCAAGTCTTGGGATGGCCTGCTATCTCCATCAGAGGAAACAGTTGGAATTTCAAATGGTCATGCTTAAACACAACCCAAACCTAAAAAACAGCACAATCTTTGTCCTAAACACAACATGTATTTGTTATACATCAGCCATTTGTTCCAGATTACCCGTCACAACAAACACATTTATTTTACCTATGTTTAATATTTAGATTATAAAAATTGTTAATTCACATCTGCCTTTATTAACATTTGAATAGATATTCTTGCTGTTATTTTGACGTTATATCATTTAATTGAGTAATTAAATGTTTGGATGTTATTGTATAAATGTTTGTATCATTTAAAATCCTGTTTCTGAAATAAGTAAAATGGGTGTGAAAGGCATTTCGTGTTGAGTTTTAAGTTGCTTTAAAGAAAGCAATATCTGTGGCATTAGCATCACTAAAAACAAAATGGGAACAATGTTAACTGTGTCCAAATAGGTTTCCTGAACATTTTCCCCAGTTCCATTGTTTGGAGAAAAGGTAGTCCCAATCCCAAACTCATGCACTGAATGTGGCAAAGTTATTTTTATTCTAGCTTCGTGCATTGTTTTGTTTCAACACATGAATGTGGGACAGTTCCATTAAAAAAAGCTAATTTTTAACAAAAAGCCGAGGAAATTGCGCTTGTGTCAAGGACTCCATTAGGAAAGGACAGAACAATTATCAAAATATAGATGGAGTAGTCCATCAACCCCTCCCAAACCTTGCACAGTCCTATACCACTTTCTGGGTTGTTGTTTCATTAGGTAATATTAGGTAGTTTTGATTCATATGCTGTTTAATGTTTGATGATAACATTATTTTACATATGCATCTCATCACATACAAGACTGCTTATTTTGATAAGATTGCATTTGAGCCAGATATTTAGTACTCTTTCAGAAGATGTGTAATAGTGCCTCCTACTATATAACAGCAAAAACACAAAAAGCCAGAAAATTCTGTCAATGGTGGGAAGTGTTGTCTCGTTAATGACCGAAAATTCTGTCAGTGGTGAAGAAAGAATTAACACGCTAGATTGCTTTAATGTACAGAGCAAGGTTTTCATAGTGTCACAGAAGAGTGATTACATTCTTCTGGAAGAAGCATATATAAGTCTTACCATAGGCTAGCGAACATTACAGTACTGAAGACCATCATCCTGCACACAGGGATTGCCATGTTTTGGAGTCGTGTTGGTGCACACACTACACAGCTGCAGAATGAATGCGTCAATCCTGGACCTGTCATACTAGTCAACAACTCAAAACATCAAACGGGGACCAGCTTGAGTCGTGTAGTGTGTGGTTGAATTTAGTTGCCTTTATTTTAAACAGAGAAAGAAGAAAGCATATTTACATTGAAAAATATACACGCCGCCTTTAAAAACACTGTGCATCATAGTTGACAATATGTTGCTCTGTTCAAGAGCCTGGGGACTGTCCAATTAAAGGCAATTCTGTGTGTTTGTGGGTTGAGAAGCAGGTTCCCATCTCCTCTCTTCTCCTCTACCACCTCTGTAGTGATAAGCTCTTATCAGTGAAGTGTGACGTTGAAATCAGGGTTGTGACCTCTTTGCTCCACCTCCCTGAGAGCGAGCTGAGAGTGTTAACATGTCCAGAGTATTCTCATGTATCCTCCTCAGCTCCAACTGTGGGGAAATTCTTGACTCAGCTCAATGAGAGACTTAGGAGGAGCTTCTTCCCTCAAGGCCATCAGGCTCCTAAACTCTAAATAACATTTACAAGACTCAATTTAATAAACTGTTAAATATTCACTATCATCCATACTGCTGCTATGTATATACCCGGTACAACCTGTTTGCACATTCCTCTTGCACATCCCTGCTTATCTATTATTTATTAAGTCCACAGTATACTGTATTGCACATTTTATTTTATTGCACAATTTACTCTTTATTTTTTTCTTATTTCTTTCTTATTTTTAACCTATATTTATATATATATATATATATATATATATATATATATACTCTTGTGTTGTGTTACATATTTTGCACTGTCCATTGAGCGGACCTGACCTGACTTACATTTCACTACTGATTATATCCTGTATAATTGAGTATGTGACGAATAAAAAAAACCTTGAACCTTGAACCTTGGCACTGTTGTAATTACAATTACTTTCATTTTGTAATTAAATTACGTAATTACGTTACATGTACTGTTGTCCCAAATCAAGAAGGTCCTCAGAATCCCACAGCCAGGAGACCTTTCTTTGTGGAGTTTGCATGTGTGTATGAGCCCTGTGATGGACTGGCCATCCATTCAGATTGTCCCCTGCTTGTGGCCCAAGATGCTGAAATAAGCTCCAAGTCCCCGCGACCCTGCAAATAAACAAATAAATAAAAACGGCACTAGATTTGTCATTTTCCCCCCCCCCCCTCATAAAATTCATTATTTTTATAAGAGTAATTTATAAGAGTCAAGAGAAAAGGGCGAAGGTATAGAGGGTCAGCATTAGAAAACACGCTTGAGTGAAAAGAATCAGGCTTATATGACTGACTCTTTCTGGTCCTCACATAGTGAAATTAAATCATTGTTGTGCTCAGAGATGCTCAAGGGCCGTGCTACAGTAATCTGCTGCATTTACAGCGACCCAGAGAGAAATGAGAAGACATTATGTGCAATCAGAGAGCTAGAAAAAGACGGGGGAAACAGAGAGCACACACATATGAGAGAGAGATATGTACCTGCTCAGAGGTACCCAAGAGATGCAAGTCTTTTACTAAATCTCTCTACACAAAATGTCCTTTTTCTTACACTTTACAATCCTATACTAACCTTTATAACACACATACACCACAATATTAGAAAAGCCCTAAAATAAGATAAAGTAAAAATGAACATAAATAAATCGAATTGGACATGTTTGTTTTAGTGTATTTTTATGTATACGTTTGCCTATATGTGTGTAAGGGTGTGTGTAAAGATAAAATGACGTTTGCCCTTATGATAGCATCTTTAAAATGGACAGCTGGTCACCCTGCTCCCAATGACCTCCGGGATCAAGGTCACTGACCAGACCATAAGACCGGAATGGACACAAAAACGCACACACTCTGACCAATGGCAGTGCGACCATGAACAGATGTAGTGTGCTGCTGATTTTAGCTGAAAATCAGTCATTTATAATTTAAAACAGAATGTTTTCAAATCAAGAGTTTTTGTTGATTGTGCACAAAATCAAATTGCTTAACTGATGCTATCTATCTATCTATCTATCTATCTATCTATCTATCTATCTATCTATCTATCTATCTATCTATCTATCTATCTATCTATCTATCTATCTATCTATCTATCTATCTATCTATCTATCTATCTATCTATCTATCTATCTATCTATCTATCTATCTATCTATCTATCTATTCATCCATTCATCCATCCATCCATCCATCCATCTATCTATCTACAGTATCTCACAGAAGTGAGGACACCCCTCACATTTTTGTAAATATTTTATTATACCTTTTCATGTGACAACACTGAAGAAATTACACATTGCTACAATGTAAAGTAGTGAGTGTACAGCTTGTATAACAGTGTACATTTGCTGTCCCCTCAAAATAACTCAACACACAGCCATTAATGTCGAAACCGCTGGCCACAAAAGTGAGTACACCCCCTAAGTGAAAATATCCAAATTGGGCCCAATTAGCCATTTTCTCTCCCCGTTGTCATGTGACTCGTTATTGTTACATGGTCTCAGGTGTGAATTGGCAGCAAGTGTGTTAAATTTGGTGTTATCACTCTCCAACATGGTCTCATGATAATTCGTATGTATTTTACGTAAAATGTGGTTCTATAAATCATAAATTTACTTACGTTTTTACAGGCACTAAAACGTATAATACTGACGTATTTTCAGCATCTAAACGTACAAGTACTTACGTATTTTCATCATTTAAAAGTACAAAACTGACGTATCGACAACATCTAAAAATGAATCCTTATGAATATTGAAATCGCGGCATTAATTGTATTATTAGTTATCATATCAATTACCTTGTTTCTAATTGCATCATTAAATTGTTCACTCGGTTACTTAATATGAAATGATAACATTTAATTTTGTTGTGTGATTTCTGTTGCCAGCTCATTTCTAATAAAAGGCCTACATAATGTTAAACAAGACTTCACTTTAAACCTTAAAATAAATAACATTTGAAATCGTCTAACCTTTACTTGTCATGTTTGCCATGGGCCACAAAGAGCGTTTTCTCAGACATGCTGTGACTGACAATAGAAATATAAAAAACACCAAAACCACAACATAATTATGACATGAAACAATTTTATTTGTGCGCTGTAATCCAGATCTTCAGAATCCATTCAAGGAAGAGTGCGAGGAAGAGACCCAAATCCAAGCCTTCATTCGGCAATCTTCATCTCCGTCACGAGCAGCGAGTCCGGTGACTGTTAACAACAAAGCCCACACTGACTGACGCGCTCATTATGAATTCAAATGTTGCCACTTCAACAGTGATGGGGAGTAACTAGGTACATGTAATGGAATTACGTAATTTAATTACAAGATAAAAGTAATTGTAATTAGTTACAGTTACTAAGAAAAGATGTGTAATTAAATAACAGTTACTTATGAAAATGTTAAGGATTACAAAGAGGGTTACATCTGATTTTTTCACACACACTCCCACATACAGATTGAATTGCTTTCTTTCATAAATTGCAGCGACTGCTCTAAAATATGAAACACCAATGTTTCAAAGTTTGTAACATGCTTTTCCGACAAGTCTTATATTTCCTATATGGGTGTATGTATATGCTTTTTTTAAAGATGAACTGTTTTTTTTCTAAGGCATCATTAGATTCCAGTGTTTCATGTAATAGCTATGCAAATATTTGATTTCAAAATCAGTATCATAGCTATTAAACTATTTCTTGTTATGATTTTAAATCTGTATTTAACCTCATAATGATTTTAAAGTAAGTCTGATTTTGAGGTGGCTGTGCTTCAAAGGGGACATCAGATGCCCATTTTCCACAAATTGGTATGATTCTTTAGGGTAATCTTGAAATGGTCTCGGTGGGCGTGTAAAAGAACACAGCGACTCGTTTCGGTGCAAATCTCTTTATATGCTAATAAGCTCTGCTCACCCCGCCACTCTCTTCTGTGGAAGAGCAAAGGCAATTTACAGATAATCATAAAAAAATATAAAGTGGGAGACTTACTTCCTCTGGAGGTGCAGCTGGATCATGAACAATGGTTGCTGATCAATCCTTTAGTTTTAACTTTTTAACAAAACTTGCCTTGAATTTTCCCTCATTCAGAAAGCAGTCTGGAGTAAAATGATTTGCGCAGCCAGACATAAACTAATTTAGTGAAAGTGAAGTGACGTGTGGCCAAGTATGGTGACCCATACTCAGAATTTGTGCTCTGCATTTAACCCATCCAAAGTGCACAAACACAGCAGTGAACAAACACACTGTGAACACACACCCGGAGCAGTGGGCAGCCTTTTATGCTGCGGCGCCCGGGGAGCAGTCGGGGATTCGGTGCCTTGCTCAAGGGTCTCACCTCAGTCGTGGTATTGAGGGTAGAGAGAGCGCTGGTTATTCACTCCAAAATCAAAATGGCTTGATAATTGAGACTGTTTAGGCTTTTGGGGGATTAAAAAAGGAGTGCATTTTTACCATCGTGTGGTGGTTGTGTCCACACACTGCAAATACACATTTATGCCACAGCCATATCACCCTGCAGCCCAAGACTGGTTGCCCACTGAAGTTAAACAGGGTTACGCCTGGTCAGTACCTGGATGGGAGACCTCCTGGGAAAACTAGTTTGATGCTGGAAGAGGTGTTAGTGAGGGTCCTAACGCCCCAGTATAGTGACGGGGACACTAAACTAACAAAAAGCACCGTCTTTCGGATGAGACGTTAAACCGGAGTCCTGACTTGCTGTGGTCATTAAAAATCCCATGGCACTCCTCGTAAAGAGTAGGGGTGTAACCCTGGTGTCTTGGTCAAATTCCCTCCACTGGCCCTTGTCAATCATGGCCTCCTAATCATCCCCATCCACTTGATTGGCTCTATGACTCTCTCACCTCTCCACCTGTAGCTGGTGTGTGGTGAGCGCACTGGCGCCGTTGTCCTGTGGCAGCCGTTGCATCATCCAAGTGGATGCTGCACACTGGTGGTGGTTGAGAAGAGACCCCCCCACATGATTGTAAAGCGCTTTGGGTGTACAGTCATACACAATAAAGCTCCATATAAATGCATCATTCATTTATTCATTATATGGAAATTAAGATATTTTGTATCCAATGTCTCCTTTAAAATGTAAATATTATCATCTTAATTCAAGTGATGAAGGCTTTTGAAAGTCTGGCAGTAATTAGTGTGACAGTAGTGTAAAGTTTACCCCTGCCTGCTTTTCATGTTTGAAAATGATTAACAGTTGAAAACATTAGACATTTTGAAAAGTAATCAAAAAGTAATCAAATGTTTACTTTTATAAAGTAATTGAAAAGTTACACTACTTATTACATTTTAAGTAGTGTAACTTGTAATCTGTAACCTATTACATTTCCAAAGTAAACTTCCCAACACTGCGCTTCAAACGACAGGTTTTATGGCAGGATAATCGAACGCTCATTGGCTCTTGCCTGCATTCGTCACACATTGTGACATGCCGTGTTTCTGGTGAGGTGTGTGTTTGAATGATGCTAGCATGCGCACGCCTTCACGAGTTCACTGAGAGCGAGAGGATCAGGAAAATATTCTGGATAATATTTTCAGCGATTAACAACATAAAATCTGCTCTGCACCTCACACAAACTGACTCTATTCCGCCAGAGAGGACTGCGACTGCAACGCATCATCATTTGGATTACTTTTGGTACTGATTTTGACATTTTTGCAATAAATAAATGATTGTAATTCAATTTATCTGTCTGTCATGTTTTTCTTATACTGTATAGAAATATCTATGTTTAGGTTTAGATGTAGGAGTGGGATTAGCGGCTGTAAATATATTTAAAATAATATATTGTTACTAAAATGTTTATTTTCCTGCATATTTCGGTCAATTGCGTTTTATATCCCTTTTTATTTGCTATAAAATGGCTAGGTTTAGGTTTGGGGGTAGGTTAAGGGGTCTAAAATTAAATTGCTTATTAATAAAATGATAAAAATGCACATTCCCTGTAAAATGGGTAGGTTTAGTTTAAGGGGTCTAAAATGATAAAATGCATTGATGCGAACATCTTAATAATATAAAATATACGATATAAATACGTATCGATTTGTACAATTTAAACATTGAAATATGTCTAAACTGTACATTTAAGCATCAATAAAAATGTACAAAATGTACTTTTTGTGCCTGTAAATGTTACATATTAATACCAACGTATAAACATGAGACCAGGCTGCGCTCTCACTCTCTCATACTGGTCACTGGAAGTTCAACATGGCACCTCATGGCAAAGAACTCTCTGAGGATCTGAAAAAAATAATTGTTGCTCTACATAAAGATGGCGTAGGCTATAAGAAGATTGCCAAGACCCTGAAACTGAGCTGCAGCATGGTGGCCAAGACATACAGTGGTTTATCAGGACAGGTTCCACTCAGAACAGGCCTCGCCATGGTTGACCAAAGAAGTTGAGTGCACGTGCTCAGCGTCATATCCAAAGGTTGTGTTTGGGAAAATGGATGCATGAGTGCTGCCAGTATTACTGCAGAGGTTGAAGGGGTGGGGGGTCAGCCTGTCAGTGCTCAGACCATACGCCGCACACTGCATCAAATTAGTCTGCATGACTGTCTTCCCAGAAAGAAGCCTCTTCTAAAGATGATGCACAAGAAAGCCGTTTGAAAAAACAGTTTGCTGAAGACAATCAGACTAAGGACATGGATTACTGGAACCATGTTGTGTGGTCTGATGAGACCAAGATAAACTTATTTGGTTCAGATGGTGTCAAGCGTGTGTGGCGACAACCAGGTGAGGAGTACAAATACAAGTGTGTCTTGCCTACAGTCAAGCATGGTGGTGGGAGTGTCATGTTCTGGGGCTGCATGAGTGCTGCTGGCACTGGGGAGCTACAGATCATTGAGGGAACCATGAATACCAACATGTACTGTGACATACTAAAGCAGAGTATGATCTCCTCCCTTCTGAGACTGGGCCGCAGGGCAGTATTCCAACATGATAATAACCCAAAACACACCTCCAAGACGACCACTGCCTTGCTAAAGAAGCTGAGGGTAAAGGTAATCTGTGGGGCATCCTCAAACAGAAGGTGGAGGAGTGCAAGGTCTCTAACATCCACCAGCTCCGTGATGTCATGGAGGAGTGGAAGAGGTCATGGAGGAGTGAACTCCATGAAGAGGACTGGAAAATAATGGTCAAAATATTAGCCCAATTTGGCATTTAGGGATGAAACTTGGCCAGCAGTGAAGCTCGGTGTGTTGGTGAACTCTGTTATACATGTACACTCACCCAAGATGTAATTTCTTCAGTTAAGGATATAATACAAAATATTTACAAAAATGTGAGGGGTGTATTCAATTCTGTGAGATACTGGAAAATAATGGTGATTAATTTTTTTAATCTAGACTAGATTAATTTTGGCTAGATTAACTAGATTAAAATATTGACACTTTGGGCCAAATAATGACTAAAAGTAATTTGAGAACGGGACATTTAGACCAGGGGCTCATCTCCTGTTTCCAAAAGGCATCACAAACTTAATCTCTTCCCGTCCCAATCCACGAAAAAACTGAAAATCCTGTTCCACTCGGAAGAATGACTTTTATGTTTTTTTTTTTTTTTGCCGATAAGTCAATTACAGTAAAAATATTACAGATCACAGCCCACCTTATTATGAATAAAAACCCAAAATGCGTTTTTTGTTATTATAGCGGCCATCTTTTTAATGGCGATTAAATTTCATGTAAATCATCCATGTGTCTTCTATTTTTATTTTTTGACATTTCACTCTCTATAGTTATTTTCAAAGACGGAGTTTCGGGGACAGCAAGCGCATCCTGTTTGCTTAAAAGCGCAACACTGCACACAAATAAACGTACTCTTTACGAAAGATGTAAGCTACTTTTATCTGTATGACCAAAAATACGGAGATTTTAAGACAAGTGAACGCACCACTGCTGCAGCAAACGCGCTTCCACACAAACATTGCATTCTCTAGTTAACATCAAAGTGTAGTTGCTATTTCTCAGATGAAAAGCCAGTTTTGTGAGCATGTCCTGCCCGATTGTATACCACACAGACCAGCCGTTAACAATCTGTCCAAACTGCGAGCCTCTATAACTCGTTCTCGCCCCCTACAATTCGGCTAATACATTAAAATACAAAAATGTGAGGGGTGTATTCAATTCTGTGAGATAACTGCCCACCACTAATATATATATATATATATATATATATATATATATATATATATATATATACACAGAGAGAGAGAGAGAAAGAGAGAGAGAGAGATTGACTGATTTTAAGTCGACATATGATCTGTGCATTTTTTAGGGGATTAGACCACAGTATACTGTAGGTGCCATTACATGCACCCTAGGTACCGAAAGATGTTTATGCAATATGTTTTGGCTCTGCTGCTGTGCTGATTTCTGTTGTACAGTCTGTGATGGCTGGTTTGGACATTAGGCTGGTAAGATGTGGGGTTTCATCAGCGTAATGGGGTGTGTGAAGCGAGTGTGTATTGTAGAGAAAGAGAAAGCATGCTGGCAGCAATTCTTGACGTGTTGAGAGCTGCGAGCAGTCCTTCTAAGTTCTTAGAACATTATCATTCCATCATATAACAATCATACGCCAAAGAATAATCAACACTAATCACAAAAGATTTACACTTAAATCTTGAACACAATGCTGCAAAGAGGATTATGAACAATAACACACACACACACATGCACACACAGTCCTGCAGCAATAGATGCGTGCTTGACAGTGTGATACACAATGGCTTTTTAACTCAGCTGATTGATTAGAGTAGCGATAGGGGATAGATTGATTGATTGGCTATTCCAGAAACAGTGGCAGTTGAACCACTGATCAATATGGTTCTTCCCTCAACATTCAACAGCACAAAACAATTAACATGTGGACCGGGAGAGGGGGATGATGGGATACATACAGTGCAAAATGGCAGCCTACCATTTGGAAGATACAGACTTCAGATTCTATCTCCGAAATGGTGCTGGAGCATTTTTTTGAAGAGTACAGGATGAGAGAATAAAGGACCAAAAAAGAAAAAGGTCTGTTGCCTGCAATAAGATGAGAGTGAAAATGCTAAATCAGAAAATGAGGGTTCTGCCCAAACACTGGGGGTAAACCTCACTCTCCTGACCTCAAAAAAGGCGCTCACGTTTTAAAGCCTTTGGCGTTCCTTGTAGCGCCCGCCTCCCGCACTAGGGTTCGCACCCCAAAATTGAGGTTTAGGGGTGTGATGTTGTTGTAGGGCTGTTGTAAACCTCACTCTTGACCTCAAAACTATAGCCTTTGGCGTTCCTTGTTGCACCTGCCTCCCGTCGGAGTCCCGGGTTCGCGACCTGCTCGGTGAGTTGGTGCGGACCCGTGTTGGGGGTGTTACCTGACACACTGTTTGTCTTGTGGTTGTTCTTGTTTGTTGTCTTGTGTTAGCACATGGATTTGTCTGCCATGTGCTTCTCTAGCCCTCCTCGTTTAATCTTTACCATACCCTCTTGTTAGCCCTTGCTAGTGTAATTGCTTTCACCTGTTCCTCGTGTGCTTTCCTCCTTATTTATTGGGCTCCTTGCCCTATTGTCTTTGCCGGTTCGCTGTCATTCTCACCCCTTCTGTCACTGTCGCTGCCGCTGCCGCTGCCTGTGGATGTGGATGTGGATGTGGATGTGGTGAGGCTGAGGCTGAGGCTGAGTATGTGTTTCTGTCTCCCTGTCTGGTTGGTCTTGTGTCCTTGTCTTGTCTAGTCATTTATTGTTCTTGTCTTGCTCCTTGCTCTAGCATTTTGGCTTTTCTTGCCTTTTGCTTTTATTTTAATATTTATTTAGTTTTTTTTCCTAGTCCTGATCTTCTGTTTTTATATTTGTTTGTTATTCTTTGATTTAGTTGTGTTGGTTAAATTAGTAATTATTACTTTTTTTTTAGTTAATTTTTTTTTATCCCCCTGCCTGCATTGGACTTATGTTCCTGTGGAGCCTTGTCCTGTCTTGTCTCTGTGTTAGAGTTTCTGTCCTGACCTGCTCCTGTTACTGGTTCACCCTGCCTGGTACTTGGCCCGCTTCAGAGTCTGCAGTCAACAAATATCTGAGCTCTACTCTATGGTGCCTTGCTTGGCGGAAGGATGAGGAGTGACTTTTCCATCTGCCTGAGCGGCACTCGCGGTGCATACGATGGTACTGGACCTCTTTGGTGGATGGCCCTGCTCTCCGCCTCCTGGCGGACGGCGATGGCTCCTCCAGTCGAGGGCAGCCGGCAGCGAGTCCCCCGTTCCCTGTCCCCAAGCATGGCGGACGGCAGAGGCTTCGGTCCAGGCGAACGGGGCGACTCCTCCGCTCCCTCTCCAGTCGACCAGGAGCACGGCAGCGAGGTGTTCCTTGCTGTCTGTCTGTTTACTGCCCGAACTCCTCAGCACCGCGATTCCCCTAAGCAGCGAGGGCTCTTTGACAGCGTGTCCCTCCTTCCTCCCGGGCTTCGGCACCAGTGTAACTATGTGGCGGGAACCGGAGAACATTTAAACAAACATTTAATGATAAAAATAAACAAACACACTGAGCGGCATCACCGACGACTGCCGCAAACACAAACACAAACTAAAATTCCAGGCCTGGTCCTCCTCACTCCACTGTCGTCACTCCCTTTTATCCTTCCGTAGCTCTCCGTGGGATTCGAGACCGGTGAGTGGCGCAGGTGTCATTAATTAACTCCACCGGCCTCGCTCCGTTCCCACGGCCTCGGCCCCGCCCCACTCGTCACACTCACTCACTCTGCAATTGGGTCCTCCTTCCAGATCCCTGACATTATGACTTGACTTCTTATTTATATATATATATGATTTATTTTGTCCATACAATGAGCAGCATTTTACAAAAAAAAAATCTTTTGAAATTGAATTCTTGTGTGGGGAATCCATTTAACAATATTAAAAAAAGAATTTTTGCAATATAAATCAGTTTAGTCACGTTCAGGGGTGGACTTACCCATTAGGCAAAGGTAGGCAACTGCATTGGGCCCCCAAAAGCCAAGGGCCCCCTAAAATGCTTTTCATATACAAGATGCGCATTGAACGCATAGATGTCCGAGTTGAACGCGCTTCTTGTGCATCCTGCTTGTAGCAAATTAAAATATTATGGATTTGAAGCTGACTGCCTCACGAGCAGCACACCTCACTCTCGCTCTCGCTCTCTCTCTGCGTCTGCACTGTTCAGTGCACAGCTGTAACGAGCCGCGCTTTCAGTTAAAACACATATGTTGCTTATCTAATTTTACATGCAAGTATAGCCGAAATCACAGTACAGCTATTGCCTTTATCTTATTTGCAGCCTATTTGATTTTATCAGACGACTGCACGATTATAAATAAGGATTTTTGTGCAGATTAACGTCTTGGAAATGGGTTGCGTTTCAGTCACTATTTCATATTCAGTCCACTGTCTGACAACAGAATGAGTAATATATAAATATACATATACATCTCATTGAAAACAATTTTATTGATAATTTAGCTGAATCAAAATACAGTATGTGGCACAGAGAGGCAAACAAATGTAACAATAAATAATAAATGTACATTTTGCATGTTCAGAAGAAGTGAGCTGCCCTGTCCTGCAAAAATGTAAACAGGTTTGTGTAAGTAAATTGCTCAGTGCAAAGAAAGAGAAGTAATGGGAACCTGGTGTTTCTATGTTCTTTTTTAATAAAAAAATGTATGTGTCTAATAGACATGAACAAGTTCTTTGAAAAACATCTATGACCTGTGAAACGTCTACTCCATGCTTTATATTAACTATGGTTTCATAAAAGCATATTGCATAAAGCATCCATATTTGTCCTTGCCCATGTTGATTAGAGCATTAAAAACTTGAAAAGTATTAATTTAAGGTACATTTAGAACAAATAAAATGTATGATTAAGTTGGGATTATTCACGAGTTAACACATGACAATCATGCGATTACTTGCGATTAAATATTTTAATCGATACATTTACATTTACATTTATGCATTTAGCAGACGCTTTTATCCAAAGCGACTTACAGTGCACTCAGGCTATACATTTGTATTGTCAGCCCTAAGTTAAAATGACTAAAATTAAATGTAGGCTTACTGGTAACTCATCAATGGACTTTCCTTGTCAATATAGGCTATATTTTTTCACACTTTTATCATTCTCGCTAATTCAAGTTTTTATTTGAATGAACCTATGAGGGGAACCGATTGTCATCAAAAAAGTTTAGATGGAATTTTTATTTCACCTGATAAAGTATAATTTACGAGCTGAGCACTGCTTTGAGCTTTGTTTACAGCTGTTACCGTTTTAAATCATTTATACTTCTGACTCATCCTTTTTCTTAAAAATTTAATTATGAGGTTTATCATTTATAATTTATTTAGGTTTTTTGTTAAAACTTGTATCTCGATGGCAAATCAATTGCTATTTCGTGGTCTACAACATGAAAGAATCAAAGTGTCTGCTAAATTAATCACAGCAAAAAAAGGAACCTCAAGGTTGATAAATGTATGCAAATGTATAGGGCCCCATTCCATATTTGCATGGGGTCCCTAATTTACTAAATCCGCCCCTGGTCATGTTAATGAACAAAGAAACAAAGTAAAATAGAAAGCACTTAACTGTTGGAGTGTTTTTATTGGTATTTAATTCTGATTATTAACTCCACTGTTTATTTGGGATAAATGCATCAAACAATAAATATAAAACATGAAGAGCAGTGTGAACAAAGAAGAGGAAGATGGAGGACAATGCATGTCATGCGTGCACGCTTGCCACGAAGCACGTATATGTGTGTGTGTGTGTGTCAGAGAGACCTTAGAAATTATTACTATTGATTTCTATCCTTGAGACGTGGAAATGTTACCAGATGGCTGCAGGATGATCATGGCACAAACCTACCATTTGTTCACTGTCTAAAGGAGGTGAACTCCTGCAAATTTATCTATATTCCTTTTAATATGACAGGAAGTATACGTATACGAAATATACACATATTTAGGAGTTATTTGCTAGCACATACTATAAGACAATGTTTATTGTGCTGTTTTCGTTTTTACTTACTCCTCATCACAAAATATTATCAGAATTTTTGCTCGTGAGCTGCCAGTAAAATGTTTATGTCTCGTTTCAGAAGTCCCCGCGTTGCTCTGCCATGTGCCGGGTCCCCCGCACACAGTATTCAAATTACAGCAACAATTCAATAAAAATTATGTCTGCAAACTGGCTCTGGGTATGAATTACACAGAGGCACAATCTGGCAACTTCAAAACCCTCCCATGTGGTTGGAAATGCTATTGATTTAAATTCTTACATGATTTCAATATTGATAAGAAGATACTAAACTCAGCTGAATTATATAAAGTATTGGATGAGGAATTTATTATTCATGGGTGATATTTTTGAAGTGTGTGAAATTCTCGCTCAATATTTAGTCTGTTTAAATATATGTTAATTAGGGGGGGGAAACTCAAAATATCTTCTTTGGAATTTTAATTTTTGGATAGAGTATACCTTTAACAAAATAATTAATACATTTAGATGAGATTGTTGCTCTTTTTTTTCTTTTCAAAAAATGTAATAAGTAAATACAAATTTATAAAAATCATCAAAAATACAAACACATCTGGTTTAGTTAGGTAAGTTCCCAAGGTCATAGGTTAGTTTCCAATTGTTGAAAACAAAACCACAACCAATCAAAGTGGTGATTGCAGGAACAAAATAGTATACACATCTTATTGTACGAATGCTAACAAACACAAAGTTTGATTTAATTAATTTAGACAGATAAGAAGCTGAAGTTAATTTCTAGTCTATAACCAACCATGTATCAGCACATTAAAAGGCAACTCAGTTTCTGAGGTATAAAGAGATCTGACCAACCGAGTCCATTGTGGTGTGACTTAGTCCTGCATGGCTGGACCTTGAGCTGTGAGACTGTGATCATGAATTCTATTGTAGCTTCTCCACCAGCGTTTGCCACAACACATATGAACGATTCTGCTCTCCCTCCCCCTCTGTTGTCAAAGAGCAGTTTTCTTTGTTTCCATAGAGCCATGATTCTGTCAAAATCCCAGCGAGAGAAGGAAAGGGAGGAAAAATCAATCGCTCTCCATACAACACTGTGCGCCTCTGGCCAGAGAGACAGAAAGAGGAAGGAGAAAGAGAGGAACACAAGAAGAATTAAAGAAATATAGAGCAAAAAGTGAAGAGAAGGGCGGATAGATGTAGAAACATGTTACTGTTCGCTCTGACAAAATGACATGCATACTGTGTGTGTGTGTGTGTGTGTGTGTGTGTGTGTGTGTGTGTGTGTGTGTGTGTGTGTGTGTGTGTGTGTGTGTGTGTGTGTGTGTGTAAGTTTGGCATTGACAGGGATAATGATCCATCTTCCGTGGCATCACTTCACCTGTCTAAATCATTGTGTCTGCCCAAGGGCCAGTATCACACACACAACATCTGTCTTTTCATTTTATGTGTATGTTTAGCTAGCTATCCCCTATCTCTAAAATAAAACTTTTTGCATAATAATACAGAAATAATACAGACTTTTATTAAAGTCTTAAACACACTTTTTTTTTAATTCATTTTCCACAAATTTTTACTTTAATTCGGAAGTGGGGTTAACACTGCTTTTTACCCAGGGTTATGAAACTCAGCTTTTGCATTGTTTTCACAGTGCGAAATGAATTTGTTTTTAGAATGTAACGACTAGATGCTAGATAGATCACTCATAATCACATGTTTTGGACAATCACAGAAAACACAAACAAACAAACAAACAAACGAAAAAAAAAACACACACAAAAAAACTGTTGCGTAAACTTTTGAGGGAAAGAATGTAAAATGGTGATGGAAAATTGGATTGAGGAAGAGACGGTTTCATTTTTACCCTTATTGTCTGAAAAGTCCATTCATCGTTATATAATCAGTCAATAGCACTGACACCACACAAATACAAATAATGTTAACTCAGGGTTTTGGAATGTACAAAGCCAACATATGAATACCCAGGGTTAATTGTTAACCCCAGGGCAAAGAATGAACAGTGTGAAACATAAAACAAGATAATAGAGGATTCCATGTACCTATGGTTTTCACACTTCATTTGCATTTTCAATTGCTTATTAAACAAAATACTTTGAGAGGGAACGAAAGTGTATTCAGTTTCTGTTGCAAATGTAATGTTCTAATTTAAACCAAAACGTTTTGGGACTCATCCATTCATAAATAATTATTCCAATAGTCTTCTGGCTCATGCACGTGGTCTTTGTCAGACTTCATACAGGAAGAAATACTTATTTGAAAACTGTGGCTTCCTTTTTGTTATCCTGCAGTGCACATCATTCTTATTCAGTGTTTTTCTAATGGTGGACTCATGAAAACCCAAACAAATGAAAGTGATGCCTGCAGATTCTTACATGTCACACTGTGATTCTTTGTAACCTCCTGGAATATTATATGTCTTTCTCTTGGAGTGTTTTTGTTGGACACCCCAACAGTGGTGTTGTATCTCTTCCATTTGTACTCTACCTGATAGTAAGTTGGTGGACCCCAAAAAGTACTTTATAGGTTTAGCTACTGTTTATACTTATTATGTTGTTCTGCAACGTAAACCCTGATATACTTTCAGCAAAGTTATTTTTAATTCTTCACATAGAGATACATAGAAATATAAGGTTCATGAGCAGTGGTATACAGTAAATTAATATTCCGATGCTGTCCATGATTAATGCTTTTAGATGAATATGTAAATATGTGCTGCACACTTTCCTCTCAATAACATAATAAACACAACAGAAATGACAGCAGTGAGAAAACAGCAGTTAAGAAAGCATCATAGCAACGTGCATGAAGTCATGTCAACAGTATCACTGTCACTTTCAGAATAAAAAATTTAATTTCCCCTATAAAACAATTCTCCATTTCATGTTTCTATTTGTGTCTGATCTCAACAAAATGAACAGAAGAACATAACTGAACATTTTCATGTCAAAAAAGGTGAAGCCACAGCACCTAGGGTAAAAGCTGCTTTAAATGCCTAGGATGGTCACACCAAATGTTGATTTAATTAAGTTAATAGAAGTTAATTGATACAGAAAATCTATTTATGACATTATTTTTTGACAGATTTCTCATTTTACAGCATCTTTACAAGTGCCTAAAACTTTTAACAGTACTGTAGCTTTTCAGATAGGTTTCTTGAAGCATCTTGGAGACGTTTCCACAGTTCTTCTGGATTGAGTCAGTCTCAGTTTCTTCTGTTTCTTCATGTCATTCCAGTCAGACTGGATGATGGTGAGATTAGATCTTGGTTTGGAGCACTGGCTGTTGTCAGACTCCTTCTGCAAACAAAAATCTCACTGGATTTGTAAAATTAATGGCAAAAACTGGTGAATTAATGGCAAAAACTGGTGAAAATACTAGCGTTCTAATAATTTTGGCCACCGCTGTGTGTCCTAAAATATACTGAAAATGTCAATCTCTGGACCATTTGGTAGATTTTACTTATCTCCATGTACAGTATATCAAATTTATGCCAACCCCCCCCCCAAAAAAGCAAGAAAAAAAGCAAATATGTCATGTTTCTTAGTTTTTTTTCTCCCTCAAACCAAAAGGAGGGGGGGGGGGGTATTGATGGAGTTGACTCACTTTTTCAGGCGTGGACACACTGAAAACTAGAAACATTTTGGATTTCTCTTGGCTTGGTAGGAATACTCCAAACTGACCCTCTCAAGTCTGGCATCTCAAAAAAGTATTTCGCAACTTGAAGCACAGCCAGCTCTCAGTGTTGGTGAACAAATTCACACGTTCAATAAAACTTTGCCAACAGCTCTAATGATAAAAGCAAACAGGTACGCAAGGGCCTTAAAGGCATGTGAAGAGCGCTCTTCTGTTCAGGACTCTTCATCTTAGGCCGCTAAGAGCCATTAGGTCTCTTATCTCGTTTCCTCGCCTCTCAAAACGCTCGTACCGTCTCTCTCGCTGTCTCATTCAGTCCCTCTCCACATCTTTCCATCCTCTCCCCCTCTCCAAACGCTCCTCCAGGCTTTTAAGACGAGTCTTCATCCTTCTCCAAGGCCTCAGAGTCAATGCAGCAGAAAAGCAGCTGTACAAAAAGAAGAAAACCGAAGACAGCATTCATCCGTCCCTTTCTCCACATCCTTCTGAAGAGCCCTTCAGCTCACGACACAGACATAATGTGAGACTAGAGCATTAAGAAACTCTCTTTCATTAAAGGAAGAAGATTTGGATGGAGGGATGAGAGGGAAATGGCCTTTTATGTTTTAGAATGTCTCTGTTCTTCCTGATGAAAAAGTTTATATTAAAAGAACAGGAAGACTCTGTATATGTTCTTTGAAAGGATGGTTGCTCAGGTCATTTCTGTGTAAGATCTCTGAACTTTTGAAGATCGGGAACGGGCAACAAAATGGACAGTGAATCTTTAGATACAGATATGAAGAATCAATATTTATTTCAGTTTTACTCTATAAAGAAATTCAATCCATTGCATATGGCTCAGTATGGCTAGAGCAAAAATGTTACTGCTCTTTCATAGCTCAGAAGAATTCATTCTCACTTATGCTTCATTGAAGCACCAAATTTTCAGATGTTTCTTTGTTCATTAATAAAACTGAAAAGAGATGCGAATGTGTAAACTGTTAAGATACAGTAACAATGCAGAATTATGCATTAATGTGGATAAAAACATTACAATGCCAAATATTTGGAAATATTTTCTCATGGTATTCTCTTTTTTAACTTTCTCCACAAAAGATGAATTAGAAGGATTTTAGCTGAGTTCATGAACAGGAATCTCTGCTCTCGCTAAGACATCATTCAGAAGGAGAGTCAGCATGTTCTACATTCAACATCAAAGCTTCTCACTCCAGTCACAAAGTACATGTTCAGAATGAGATTTCAGGATTATAAATATTTAAATACATTTTAATGTTTACCTAAAATATTTTACAACAGTCAGCAGGATCTGTGAGATAGATGAGTATTGCATTGAATTATTTTGAATAATACATGCAAAAAAACAACTCATTATTATTTTTGTATTTATTTTGTGCATATTTCATTATACGCTTTTTATTTATTGTTGTGATTCTAACTACGTTTAACATAATTTGATCTTCAACAACATTTTTGAAAATGAAACATTGAAACATTTTAGACCTTATTCAAAAAGCCAAAATGTATGGTATTGGAAAATGTAATAAAAACCCACTTTTAGATTTTGGGGAAATTTAAAAACCATCTCTTTTAAAATATAGAAAATGCATTATTTTATAGATAAAAGCAAAACTTACGTTTTTCTTGGTATCAGATGCTGCAATCTCTTTCTTCCACCCCCCCCCTCCCCCTCCATCTCTCTCTGTCTCTCTCTGTGTCTCTCTCTCTCCATCTCTTTCGATCATAGTGGTTGGCTCTTATTGCATCAGTGTTATAAATTCGGGTTTTGCTCATTGATCAGAAATGGCCCCTGCAAATAAAATTTCAAACGTAAAAGCTAATGCACAAAAAGCTTAAAAATCAATTTTTATCCCACTAAAGCATCCCATATTGCAAGAAAACAGAGAGAATCAAAGGTAATATATACATTTTCCTGTGGAATCATTACTTTTTCCTTTCCTGTAACTGAGTTCAAAAGAACATAAAAGCACATACTTTTTGGTAAGATTGCGATTAGACTTTGTTTGAAGTTGGTGTTGTGGAGAGAATATTAGATTTGCGACGCTGGAACCATTAAGGTAAAAGTCTACAGGGAGCCAAAGATATCACATTAAAAACCAATTATAGTTGAACGAACACATTACAGCATGATGTCATCTCAAAAACTCTGGAAATGCTTGATTTTTTTGGAGAAGAGGCGCAAAATAAATTGTGGGGTCTGAGCTTTCGCCGAACACCTCACACCTCTGAACGCCGCTTGGTCTCTGTGGACAGGGTTGGGCTTCCTGTCTGCGTACATGCATTACTGTGAGAAAGCTGCAAATATGAAGGGAACTGGAGCAAAACTGTGCCACCTCACGCTTGAGTGATCCGTACAAACCTCCGTGTACTTGAGAGAAAGGTGTGCTCTCCCTGTAGACCACAGCACCTTAACCGAGCCACCGCAGTGCTGAGACTGCAGGCTTTTCTAAAACTCACATTAACACATTAACTCACATTTTGCTGGTGTTTCATTTTAGTCACGATTCACATGTACCACCTCAAACAAAAGATACTGTGATACTTTATAAACTTTATAATTCGGTTTCAAATTTAAGGTAAAAATAAAACAGCATTTGCCACACAGTTGACACATTTGCGAGTGAAACAATATTGAGTGTGATATAAGGGATGTTATCCATTGGGATTCAATCGTAAAAGGTGTTATTTTTGGTAATGCTGCTAGAAAGATAAAAAAAAAACATATCACAAATGAGATCTCTTTAGGGACATGGTGATTAAAAAATGAAATAGGAGGAAAAACTTTTTTTAAATAAACACTTTTTAGTTTGCTCACAAAACTTTTGCATTCCCCTGAGAAACTTTGTGTTCATTCGCAAAACCTCTGTGTATCTCCTCTAGAGTTTCAGAAGAGATCCCAACAATGTCTCAAACTTCACTCAGATTGTCCATCCTCCCAAAGTCGTCAATCAAAGTAGATTTCTGTGTGAACTCTGTATTTCTTACCAAATTCTTCCAAGACCAAATGAGATGTGATATCCACATTCATTGTTATAGCTGTTGAGTTACTCATGCTGTGTATTTCATTTGTGTCTTTTCAAGCTATAGGAGAAACATCTAACACAAATGACTGAGAACCTCCATCAACTGAGCAATACAGCATTATTTCTCCACAGTCTGCATGGCTTTGGTTTAACTTGAAGTTGTACATTGATGGAAGATTTTGAAATAACACCCACTGATGAATTGTGCACAAAAAGAGCAGGAGTATTTGTAAAGAAAGTAAAGTGAATTTTGATTTCACGTTGACTTTCAGAAGTCCTTTGTCTTTGTCTGGCCGGCTCCTCTGATAGGACTGTCAGTCAGATGGTCTGGTCAGTGGAGTTGAGGCAGTGGTAAATTACATACAGCTCTTTCTGGGTGAATGTGAGGAGCGGAGTAAAGTTCTTCAGTAAAAGAAAGTGTATGAGGGAGTTTGGAGGCGTCACTCTGAGAGAGAATCGTTTCGCTGGAACCCTGTGTGTCGTGTTTTTTATTGATCCATCACTCTTGCCGTCAGCATGACCAGAGGTGGCCACAGATCCATCCTCCCGATCCAATTTTCTGGACCTGCAGATGCCTTCTTTGAGATGTGAGTGTGTGAATATATCAACAACCATCAGCATAACAGAGTTCAAACCAGAATTTCAACATGGAAGAGGAACTTTGCTATGGACATGAAACTTAGAAGCTCAGTAGAGTTCTTGCAATAAAAAAATAATTTTAAAATTAAAATTTAGTTTCTCCTATAATTCCTTGGAGAAATGAAAACCGACAGAGTAAATTAATCAGTGACATAAAGTAAGAGCACAGCGCTACAAACTAATGTGATAGAATAATTCAAATTAATTGATTAGAAAAGAATTTGATGAGAAATGTTTATGAGAATTTGATGCGAGTTCAGCATTTGCAGATCAGTATGCAAATTGTAATGATGAGTCAACAGAGTACAAATATTATAGTTACATTAGCACTGTCAGTATGATTTTATATGGTGCAAATTCAGTGTAAAGAAATGTAGATTTTAATACTTTAATCTTAAATTTCTCAAAATGTATAACATTGTTAAAACATAAAAACAGATACACACCCTGAAATTATAATACTATGATGGACATTAAGCAGATTAATTAATTAAATTTAGGAATCTAAATATGTGGATAATAGTAATATTATTTAAAATTAATTAATTATTGACAATTTGTTAGTTGAACTGTTAATAAAATGTTCAGAAAATTATTCAATAAATAAATAAAATTACATTTGTGTGAAGCAAAAGATGAAAACAAATCATAAATGGAACATCAAGAGGGCAATGTTATTTTAGTATCAGTTATAATTTGTATTATTAGCTTGAACCAGTTTTATTTTTACATTTACTGCTTTATTTCAATTTTGTAAGTTTAAGGCTTTTTTGTATGTGTTTTTGTCATTTTAAAATGTTTTATTTTAAATGTATATTATTATTATTATTATTATTGACTAAATTAAAGTAAATGAAAATGAGAAATGTTTCCTTGGGAGATTGTTAAATTAAATTAAATTCAGTTCAGTATGTATGTATGTATGTATGTATGTATGTATGTATGTATGTATGTATGTATGTATGTATGTATGTATATGTATGTGTTTGTTTGTTTGTTTGTTTGTTTGTTTGTATATTTATTTATGTTTTTTATATAACTATACTAACCCTGCAACAGAGCAGTGTCATAATGCCTGGGAACTTGAATAAATCAGGACTTTGCAGACCAAAGAACTCTGTTGAAGGAATTAGACATGAGTTAAAACAAGTTTAACCCCATATTTAAACACTCTATCATAATAAATGCAACATTTAAACTCAGTGAAGGAAAACAGAAACAAATGGGGACAGAGAGTGAACAACAAACACAGAGAGGCAGAGATAGGGAGGGAGGAGTGGCGCGAGAGGTGGTGATCTCTCCTGGCAAATTGGGCTCCCGCTTGGTCTAATTCCAGTCCAGGCCTGTTCTGCTCCCTCAGCTTGAGATGAGAGGAGAAAAATCTATGCAGCCGAGCAGCCGGAGCACATCGAGTCTGCGCTGGTTGGCTTCCATGGGCCGACAGCAATCAATAAATCAATAGGAAATGTTGGTTGGTTGCAGAGAGAACAGGGAGGCGGGTTGCAGATATACGGATGGAGGGATGGCAGTCAGACGAGAGGTCAGAGGTCAGCCTCACCTTCAGTACACAGTGAGAGTACACTTTATGATGAAGTGAGCACAGAACAAGTGATTCCGCTTTGAAGCCTGCCTTGATTTTTCTCTATTCTCTGTCAGTCCATCTTTTCTCTGGAAGAGAGAATATCTTCTACCTATCATAGACCCACATTTTGGACAGGAGTAAATTGTCTCCTACAGTCATTTGTATTTTTTTTTTTTTTCTCTCAAATCAATGTAGACAAGAACGGAATATGAAATGACAGCAAATGCTGACTGTTACAAGGTTCCTTCTAGAGAACATTTTAGAGTCATGCAGGCACATCAAGGGGTTAATATTGAACAAGTGTTGGGTTTATGACATTAATAGACATAAATTATATCAGTAACACAAAAATCTATAGCACGTCAATACACATTGCACTGAATATTTTGAAATTGTCATATAACAAAAACTTGTCCAAATGCTATTTCAGCACGTTTTATCGTTTTAACAACCTGCTTGATTTACAATACAAGCCATTCCATCTTACTTTCTGGCCGTATTATTATCAGCAACTGCACTGATGTACTTTTTTAAATTATATATATTTTGTTTAATTTGGGCCTCTGAATAAAACTGATAAAACTGAGTTTTTTTTTCTCTCCCATGATTATGAGCTCCAGATCAAACTATAAGAGTCATAAAAGCCTGATATGATACTTCGCAAATGCACATATGCAAACTTTTTCTTTTCTTTCTTTCTTTGTCTAAGGGTTCAATAAACTGTTTAATTATTATAAAAAATGAGTGCTGTCAAACAATTAATCGCGATTTATCGCATCCAAAATAAACGTTTTTGTTTTCACAGTATGTGTGTGTACTGTGTACATTTATTATGTATACATAAATACACACCTATATATTTAAGAGCAATATGTTACGTTTATATATTAAATGTTTTTTATATAAAATGTAAATGTATTATGTGTGTGTATTTATATTTACATAATAAATATACACAGTACACGCAGATATATTATGTAAATAAAACTTTTATTTTGGAATGCGATTAATCGCGATTAATCGTTTGACAGCACTATTCAAATATATTATTTCATATGTTAGGCTATACAGGGTTAAAGAAGCTGATTTAAGTTTCTAGACTCTAGGCAGTTCCAGTACAGCATAACAGATTGGAAACATTGTTTAAAAGATTAACCGAATGTTTGCGTTAACAGTTTCCATATGCGAACATAAACAACCAGAGTTATAAATTAAATTATATTTGATGCATGTTCCATTAACCCCATGTGCTGCTGCTCCATGGTTGCACCGTTCTTCAAGAATTTGGAAGAAATGTTTCATTCAAATGAAACGTATGCCACTGCTCCTATCTGTACTTAATCTCTCCAAATCTCCCCCTCCATCTCTCTCTCTCTTTTCCCTCTGCCCCATCCATTCTTAATTCCACAATTTCCTTTCATGCTGTTTTCACCCTCCCAGTCTCTTTTCCTCATTTCTATTCGTCTTTCTCAATAATTCCCTTCTCACATTGAAGTCTCTTTTTTTCCAGATTTGACTGTCTGTCTGTCTGTCTCTCTCTGCGTGTCTGTCTCTCTCAGTGGCTGTAGGGCTGGTAGTGGTGTGTTCTACCCCTGCTGCGCTCTGCGGCTGACCCATTGAGGCAGGGGCTCGGTGGGGCAGCTCAGGCTGCGTCCAGCCTTCTGAATGCCTCCCCCTGCGGCCGCATCGATTCTTTCGCTCTGGGCTCCTCAGCCTGTCTCTGGGCCCTCTGTCTCTGGCTCTCTCCTTCTGCTGAGGAGGCAGATAAATTAGCACAGGGGTCTGATGTTTCTCAAGGCCTTCCCTTTGTTACAGTACAGCGGAGTCCTGCAGTGCAGATGGGGCTGGAATTTACTTGTACAATCTTATTATGTGTTACAATTGCTTTCTTTGCACATTGACATTCCAACTTGCTACAAAGAAAACAAGAACATAAATACATACACAAATAAATAAATACACAAACAAACAAATAAAGACCATCATTTGAAGCCTGTAAATGTTCATTTAAATATTACAATGCCCATTTAAATTAGATTTTTGCATAGGAAATACATATTTACATATTAAAATAGAATTTGTATTTGTTATAGCTGTCCTTTTCTTTAATAGCAAAGAATCCAGAGTTTGTGTATATCAAACTTTTATTTCAATTTAATTTGTGTATGCGTGTTTTGTAATTGAAATTAAAATGTACAAATTGTGCTGTGAATATGTTTGTCATGAACTGTGAAATACAAAAAAAATTAGTAAATAAATAATAATAATAAATAAATAAAATAATTGACTATCTGAATATACATAAATTACTTAAAATATATTAATGTTATATGTTTCCTTAAAAAATTAAATATGTCAAAACCAGATACTGAGTCATAAGTATTATTACTATTTTTCTGAGGAGCATTTATTTATTTGCAAGATTTTAAGTTAGAAAGAGGGAGAGCTTTACTTCTCACCTTTTATCAGTTTGAAGCAACTTGTACACATTTTACAAATATTTTAACATTATTGTAGAGTTTAATCCATAAAACATTATGAAACTGGGTTTTGATCATTCTTTTTTCACCAATTATACCATACAACTTATTTCAGTGTGGCAATACGGAGGGTTTACATATCATGAAAAAAGACATAAGGAAATAAGAAAATATAAAAAATATAATAATAATAAAAAAATGATTAAAAACATAATGTTTAATTTCCTTTAATTTCACATTTAAACAAATAATTCCATGCAATCAGTAAAGCGTATCAGTTCTAAGTAAAGTGCACCACAGTTTCACTACAGTAAAGGCATAGCTAAACAGATGTGTTTGAATTTGCGTATGAATTTAGTATGGATTTTAAATGAACTCTAGATATTAGTAACCGATGCAATCCTTTAATTTCTACAACACATCTGCAATGTATTTAGGCAGTTTGAAATCTAGTATTAGTTTTTCATTTAATTCTAAATGTGACTGGTAGCCATTGTAAAGACCTGAACAAATATGCAAACAAATCACTGATTACAAATAGATTTTTAGATTATGTAAGTATCATCTTTCTTTTAGTGGTACAGCATGTGAACATCTCTTACCTGATGGTTTTTATAAACCATGTACAGACCTTTGATTAACGTAGAATACACTTGTGTTTTCAGATGTGATGGCTGCTTTGTCGATCTGTTGTTGTACAAAATAGGACATGAGAACGCTCACTGAGGATTTCATTTTCACCTAATTTATTTCAGTCCAAATTAATGCTGCTCTCAGAGTCAAATCCGCAGCAAGCGAAACCCTATAGTTTGAGTAAAAAGAGAGAGATGTCCGTGTGAATGTGCGGATGAGAGAAGGGCCCTGGAGTGTGTTCATTAGATCAGCGAGAGCGAGATAACAGGGCTGGCGGTCCACACGGGGCCGACCCCTGCATCCTCATAATTAAGATGCATGACATCAGAGCAGAGGAGAGATGCACTTATCAATCGAATTTAAACACACATTCGTTTCACTCTCCTCTGCACAGAGCAAATCACTATTAGTCTGTGCCGAGGCTGTCTGCCCAGTTTGTAGAAATGACTGCACATCTGTAGTTTATTTTAAATAAATGCATTCTTGAAATATTATAGCATCAATTAAGCGGAATTTAAAGGGAGAGTTCCTGCCAAAATAAATTTCATTTACTCACCCTCATGTTGTTCAAAACCTGTGTGATTTTCTTTCCGCTGTGGAAAACAAAAGATGTTTTGGTTATAATTTTTTTAAATACCATAATTATATTTGTGCTATTGCACAGATTTTATGTAATAATAATAAATTATATAGTAATAATACAATGTAGTAATAAAGTAGCAATACTTATAAAATAATTGTTTAGTGAGTCTTAATTTCTTTTGGATGGTGTATTAGAGTGAATATATATCTAGTATGTAATGTCAAATAATTGATATTAGAAACATAATCATCTGATATAAGGACCAATAGAGTCACTTGCGTACATCATATAATGTATACAATAATAAAAAATGTTTTTTTGATTACACAAATCAGAATATTTTTCTTGAAATGTAGCAAATATTATAACTTAAGTAATGAGGCATTTAAAGGAACAGTTCACCCTATTGTCAATTCAAACCGATGTGACTTTTTCCCCCTCTGCGACACACAAATAAAATATTCTGAACAAATATATAAATTAATATATAAATATAACGGGGTCCAATGTTGTTTTGAACCTCACTGACTTTCATAATACAGACACAAAGAGTTGAAACGTTATTTTTTATTTCAAAATTTCTTCTTTTGTCGTTTTGAAACAACATGAAGGTAAGTGATGACAGAATGTTAATATTTGGGTGAACTATATCTTAAATAAGTAAATACCATAAAATATTAATCACACTATTATTTTGACAATGTACATTATGAACATATTTTTGATCAAATTATGAGCAGATCAGAAATGCTTGTGACACATGTGCATATGAGATGCATGTAACTGTGATTTTACATTGAAATGCTCCATCCTCCCTGATTTAGTGCAAATGTGATAAAAACATTTGACGGAGTCTCGACTGTACTGTCTGAGGCATGTTTCATCATCAGAAAGCCTTTAGTCTGGGTCCAGTCTCTAGCACAATCATTAGTCTTGATTATCTTTAAGAACATGACTAACTACCCGAGACGGGCTAAAGAGAGGAGTGACCTTTACGCCCCTTACAGACCTTTCCTTACCTGCTTCCTTACTGTATTTCTGCTGGTAATTGAAAAATAATTTCATGTTTTTGTCTGAGATATGAACACTGGACTCGCCAAGCTCATGAATAATCTACATGCCAACGAACCAAGCAACACAACATGATGAACATATCATCCATTCACCACTTGCTCTAGGGTCACAAGATGAGTATATCAATAAAAATAATGTAAAAATAAAAACAAAATGAAATGTTCTAACAAAAGGAATACAAATGTAAAATCAATAACAAAAAATATGAATAAAAATGGAATCCATTTTTGTAATGTTTATAAAAAGGTCTTAATACACAGAATATAACCTCAGACCTAAGAACAAACCTCTGCACTATGAAACAGACTCCATTTTGTATTGTATCTGAAATAATACAGCAGAAACCTCCTCAAAATGGTCTCCTCACCCGAGCATGATCCGTTATGCCGAAGCTGGATGCAGTAAATGATGATTAACATTTGCACAGAGGACCAATAAAGCAAATTTAATTTTCACTCTTTGCAATAAATATTTTCTTCAATTGCTCTTTTGTGCGGCCGGCGTTCAGGCCATCTTACAGCAGATTACCCAGTTAGAGACTAAAAAAATTCTCCTATTGATTGGACACATTGATTTTTCACAATCTGTTCATTGGTTCAGCCAGCGGAGGGGTGAAAGGTGAAAGTTCATGAGCTTAGTCTGAGATTTTTTTCCCCTCTCTCATGCGTGGAATTCTGGGAGAAGTGCTTTGTGGCAAATCTCATTTACGGCCTGATTGGTCCCGTCATCTCAGAGCGGATTCCCTCAATTGCTCTCCTCTCTATCCCCTTCTTCTCCCTCAAGCAGAATCCTACATTCGGCTGTTTGCCATTTAGATTATGACTTCCTTGTTTAATTTTACACTGTTAAAAGCTAATGGACACACTCTTCTCATGATCTTAAAACAGTCTAAATCATTCTGCCTAAATGCTGAAAATTGGTTCCGTTGAGAAATATAAATCATATCTATGAATTTCTTTAGAAAACTTACATTTTTATTTAAAACAAACATAACAAGAAAAAAATACAAGCAGTCTAGTTTACGTCAATACTGTACTTCAATACAATTGCATCAAGTTTGATGGTCACTTAACATCCCTACTTAAATTTCTTACAATTCCATTTGTGTTATTTCACAGATTGTGTGATAATAACAATACAGTGTAATAAAGTAGTAATACAGCAATAATACTGTAGTAATAACAAATAGTGAGTTGCATTCTATGGGCTGGCACATTCTAATATTTCAAATAACTAACATTACAACATAATCATCTGATAAAGGGATCAATAGGGTCACTTGTGTGCTTTGTGTAATGTATACAGCAATACAAATAATTTTCATTGATCACTCAAATCAGAAGCAGCACCAGTTAGAGCGTTCTCTATTCCCTCTGAATAGGGCAAGTTGCGTTATTGACATGACATCAATGTTATTGACACACCAGGATAACATCATTCAGTATTTATGAAACACCAAAAGGGAAACGGAAATATTAATGTTACTTAATATTTACAACAAGCTTGCAATGATGGACTTTAGATACCATGTGAGATAAAGAGAGCTGAATTGTCTGTCTGGTAGTGGCTGTCTGCATGCAGACAGGACAGAAATGATCTATCGACTCCATTCAAAGACCCCCAAGTGGCAACATGAGGCCAACGGCCCCCTAGCCCCCCTGACTCGGGCAGAAGAGGTAGTGGCGACACAAAAAACCAGACAGGCCCTGGACACATTTACACAAATGCACACACACTAACACACAGGGTGTCACTCAGACAGAGAAAATTGTGAAACTGTCCGGAAAGATGATCATTTAAGGCCTGTATGTTTGGGCAGGGGTTGTTGACCAATGCTGGCAGCTGTCAGTCAAAACTCATCATCCAATGACAATCAAGGTCAAGAACAACTACTGGGATATTGTGTGTGGAGCAAAGAGAAAAAATCCAAAAGTGCTTCAGGGAATTTTTGTTTTTCAGGAAAGAAATTGTAAAGTGTGGGGAGGGTTGAGTAGAGCAATGAAATTCAAAAACACATACTTAAGTTACGACCCTTCTCCGATTTGTTGTTAAATTAAATAAATAACTAAAGCATTTTGTTTGTTTGTTTGTATTAGTGCTGGCCTTGTGCCATGGAATTTCTAGCATCGTGGAATTTTTACCTGGAAAGATAAAACAGATTACACAATTATCTTTCCTTTGAACAACCTTAAATAATCACAACATTGTTGATAGATTCCCATGAGAACAACCAACATTGTCATCAAGGAGATAAACAGGAAAAACAAACAAACTGGACAGGTGAGAAAATAAACACACAATTGCTTCACAGATAAGCAGCTAATCTTTCCGTGATTGGCACATGTGCTGATGATGATTCAAATGGTAAATAATAGGTAAATAATAAAAATAACAATAATAATGATAATAACTAACAATTTAAAAAAGTAATATTTTTTTCTTATTAAAATGCTTATTATTATTATAATTAGTTTTTTTCAGGAGTAGGGTTAAGAATAGTCATGAGGTGTGTTTGTGTCTGTGAGTGCGTGTGTGTGTGTGTTTGAGCCATGCAGTGGTAAGTGTGGTAGTTTTGAAGTCAAGTATTTTTTTAAGATAATGAGACTCCACCCTGATCTGTGTTGTTATGATGCTGGTATAGCGTGCGCGCGCACACACACACACACACACACACACACACACACACACACACACACACACACACACACACACACACACACACACACACACACACACACACACACACACACACACACACACACACACACACACACACACACACACACACACACACACACACACACACACACACACACACACACACACACACTGGTTGTTTTCCAGGAGGCAATCAATTAAACCTTTTATGTTGTTAACTGTTATTTTTATTTGTGTTTAATTCATTGTCCCTGCAGAGCATTAAACATTCACATAATTCATGATTGAATAGCCCAAGGATAAAAAGCAAAACCAATGAAATGTACAACCACACAGAGATGAAGAGTGCAACTTTTATTCATTAATTATAAAAAAGTTGCTATTCTCAATTTGAACAAACCCCCTGTTCTCAACTTAAAAAGTAACTCGTTTCTACACAGTGTGCCACCTTTGTGAAATAGTACACTTTAGCATACCTTTCTAAAGAGCACTTATGGAAATAATTAAATTTAAAAGCATAAACCTTATAAGTGCAAATTGAATTCAATATTTTCAGACACTTAACTGAATGTCATTTACAATTAAATAAGAATGTGTTATATTTTAAATATACTGTGTATTAAATGCAATTAGTTGAGCTATTGTATTTTATGTATTTGCAATATACTTTTTATATATTTAATACACTTTTAAGATTCAAAGTCCACTAAAGATGGAGATTCAATAAAATTATGCACACTTCCTTTTCACAAGGATATAAACAAAGATTATGCAGTACATTAGTAAATTTTCATTACATTTTCAGTTACAGTTTTCAATTGTTGTACTGTTATAAAGTAAAGTACTTATATGTCATCACTTACACCCCCCCCCCCACACACACAAACAGGTTTATCGTAGGAATAGGCACGCTATAATTCTATATTTAATCTGACAGTCTGGACGCCCTTTTGGATCAATGCATTATTGACTGTTTTAGTATTCTGCTCTTTGTGGCTGGTTTGATGACACCTGGCCAGGAATGAGTCTTTAGGATCATTCTGAAACATACAGCAGCTCCTCAAAGGCTGGTATGGATTACCGTTTCCCTATAGCTGACTATTGTGACTTGGTACTTCACGTCCACTCACTGTGATTGGCTCAGCTGTGGTTGCTGTAGTTATCGGTATAATGGCCCTCTTTACCAGACCTGAGAGAAAGAAAGGCACATTAACAAGCTTCCATTTAAGGACATTCAAAATGCTTTATGTGCAGAAGTGCTGTTAGTTTTTCCAGCAACGTTCTACAGTTTACATTAAATATGGGGTACAAGTTCAATATCACAATAAAAAAGACATCTTTTATTTATTTTTTCTTCTTGTTTCACTGTATGTCTTGGGTCTAAGATGATGTATTTCCAAACTTTCTTAAACAAGGTTTCACTTTTGTCATTAAATGGAATAACTCATAATTTAGTTGCACTTTATTTTACAGTAAATACACTTACAATGCACTTACAGAGTGTACTTGCGCAAGAAAGTAATATTAGGTAACTTGATATGAGTTAAGGCCCCGATATACTTCAAATGAAGTTCGTTTTCATCTTCGTTTGGAGGCAAAAGGAAGTTTGAAAAGGCTGAGCGACGGTATACTGTTTTCGAACATTCCTACAACACCGTGCTGCTGGAGGCACGTGTCGCGAAGCTCGCGCGGAATCCATAAACACAACAACGATGCATTGAAGGTGTATCTGGTCTTTTATTAAACTGGATACATTATTACATGTTTTTATATTTTATGTGTTGTCATAATTTGATAAAAACAAAGGTTTATTATTGTATGTTCATTTGGAATTTCATTTATTGTAAACCTTTTAAATTCGCTTATTGAAAGAACAAAAATAGCAGCAGCAGCAGCAGTAGCAGCAGTATGGTGTAACATTTATTTGAAACATGCACATATATTGGGTACTTGCTACCTTAGATCTTTACTCTTTTGTTTCATTCTTTCCATGGATTTGGAAAACTTGCATTTGCTGTTTCTCTACATCACTTTTTGCATAACTCTGGGTCGTCGACACCAAGCTTCATTGCATTTTCTTTCTAGGAATTAAATGCTTTCTCTGAATATTTAAAGTCTCTCCGCGAGTGATCGTACAGGTGTGGATATATTTGTGGCAGCTCAGCTATTCAACACAGTGTATTTACGTTGCTAGTGACTTGAGAGATGTTGTTCTCCTCCCTGACCTTTGTTGAATGAGAAACAACCCGGGAAAAAAACATTGGCGTCAAATAAGGTGAAGCTCCAGAACACACCCACTGATAGTGTAATCGCCACAGACCAATGGTAGCTCAAAGGTGTTTAGGAGCCATAACGAACTCCCATAGAAAGTTCGCTTTGATGAGCTGTTACGAACTGCCCTAACAAACTCACAATGAACTTTGTTTTTGTTCGAAATTACGTCATATCAGTTCGTTCTTCAATTTCGTTTGAAGTATATTGGGGCTTTTAGTAACCTACCTTAACTGCATGTAAGTACTAATAAGTACATAAGTAGTAATGTACGGTGGCCGAAAGAGCTCAATGCACTGCAAATAGAAAAAACACCTGCAAATTAAGAAAACAACTTCCTCAATTTTACAATGCACACGCTGCAAATGCTCACAACACAACCAAAAAAGAAACGCGCTGCAAATAGAAAAAAACACCTGCAAATTAAGAAAACACTTTCGTCAATTTGACAATGCACACGCTGCAAATGCTCACAACACAACCAAAAAAGACACTCGTTGCAAATAAAATGTATTTGCTTGTGTTGTGAGCATTTGCAGTGTGTATCTTTATTTGTTTGTGTTGTGAGCATTTGCATCTGCTGTCCAACTGATGAAAATGTTTTCTTGATTTGCTGGTGCTTTTTCGATTTGCATCTGTTTTCTGAAGTTGCAGCGCGTTGAGCTCTCTCGGCCACCGTAGTAATGAGTAAATAGTACATACATGTAGAAGACGACTAACATTAAGCTTTACCAAAATGTCTGTTGTCGATTACTCATTCTCATGTCTTTCCAAACCTGTATGACTTACTGTATTCCATGGAACAAAAATAAGATGTTCTGAAGAATGTTAATAAAGTTATTTTATTAACAGCATACAGTTACCAAGGGCTGTCAAGCTTAAAAAAAGTATATAAAGGCATTCAAGTAGTTCATATACAGTAAGTATTTTAAAACCATACAATAGCAAACATATCAAAATTACTGCCAACAATTCTGAAATGTTTTGCTTGGAACTATGAAACTATGGAACAGCTCTCAAATGGTCCATAATATCAAACATCACTAGTTCTAGGTCTCATAATTGATATCAAACCTGAAGAGGATGAGTAAAAAATGACAATTTGTGTGTGTGTGTGTACTTGTTTATGTAAATTATAGTAATAGTAAATTATAGTAAATTATGTTTATCTGAAAATGTAACAATGCAAACAGCTTTCCTGTAAGGGGTAGGTTTAGGGTTAGGGTTGGATTAGTGGTAAAAAATATATCAGTTGGTTAGTAAAAAAATAAATAAAAGAAGTCTATGTAAAGTATCCACTATTCACAGAAACAAACATGTGTGTGTGTGTGTGTGTGTGTGTGTGTGTGTGTGTGTGTGTGTGTGTGTGTGTGTGTGTGTGTGTGTGTGTGTGTGTGTGAGAACTATTCCATAAACAAAGTATCCACTACTTTGATGTTTTTTTATGACCTATGGGTATATAGCCACATTATATGTTTCCAAAACTGAATAAATTAGATGAGCTATCACTAGTATGCCAAAACAACAAAAGTCTACAAATTGTTTAGTTTTAATCAGAATCATTATGTTTAAGAATATATTACCAGGGTACTAAAACCACATGTGGGTGAAAATCTTCCTCTGTTCTGTGTTCGGAGCGATGAACTGTCAATAGCAGATACAATTTATACTCTGAAAAGTGGCAAGTTAGCCAATCCAATCTCCATTAGGTAATTCGGCAGTGCGCGGTGCTGTTTAAATGCGATGTCAATAGTGATTGTGCAATTAAGTGCTTTTATTGATGCCCCATTAAATTACCCTTTAGAGGGACATGTTATAAACTCCAGTCCTTCCAGCTTGTAGTGGCACAGGGCTCTTCCAAAACATCAACCACATGGCTAAATGGACTGAATAAGCTGGAATAATGAGCCAAAGATTTTACAGCTTGTTTTGTGGAAATCAAGAAAGTAATTTCTGTCACTCATGTGTTAGCTTGGTTCCAGCTACTTTCTTTGGTTCAAATAGGGATCTACCCTCTTTAACAGCTTCGTGACAGCAATGTAACCTTATAAGTGACTGATTTGGAATGCTACATAGATATCATACAAAAACAGCTCTACTCTCAATTGATTTCAATAGAGTTCGACATTAGCATGTTGCCAATATAAAGACATCATAATTTCATAAAATACAAAGCAGAAAACAATTTTGGGATACATATTTTGGTATAAATAAAGTGTTACTTGTCCTCAGTCAACATATTTTATGTTTAGGACATGTTATGGATTAACATCTCTTAATAGTACAGTATCTTACCAAAACATTTCTTACAGCAACAGATCACTCTCCATTTTTGTCATTTACTCAACCTCAGTTTGTTCTAAACCTATATGACTTTCAGTTTATTATAGTACACAGAAGGAGTTATTTTGAAGTGTCACTGATTTCTCTTTTCCATTAAATTATTATGAACGGAAAGAAACACCAGAAAGTATGAAAAACTGGTCCATATGGAGCCACATTCCAAGTTTTTATTAAGTTATATATTGTAGAATTAAATTTATGTCAATACATAATAAAACATTTTCTCTGTTGAATACAAGGAGAAGGATAACTCAACAGCAATTGTTGATCAGATTTCAAGGCAACACCTTAGTTTGGGGACCAATTCTTAGTATTAACTAATTGCTTATTACCATGCATATTACTAGAATGTTGGCTTTTTATTAGTACTTATAAAGCACATATTAATGCCTTAATCTGCATGACCATAATACCTAAACTTGACAATTACTTACTAACTATCAATAATTCTGAGTTTATAGAGGCAAAAGTTACAGTTAATAGTTAAAGGGTTAGTTCACCCAAAAATACAAATTAGCCCATGTTTTACTCTCACTCAAGGCATCCTGGATGTATATGACTTTCTTCTTTCAGCAAACCCAGTTGGAGTTGTATTTAAAAATGGTTCTTGCCTTTCCAAGATTTAGAATTGCAGTTGGCAGGTTTTTTTTCACAGTCCAAAAGGCGTCAAATAAAGCACATCCATCCATGATGAAATGTGCCAAATGCTGCTCTGGGGGGTGAATAAAGGCCTCCTGTAGCGAATTGATGCATTTTTGTAAGAAAAATATCCATATTTAAAATGTTACAAACACTTTTCTTTTACAAAAGCCGTTCTCTGCCCACTGCCATCCTAAAGCCTGGAAGAGCAAGGACAATTTTTTATATAACTCCGATTGGATTCATCTGCAAGAAGAAAGTCATAAAAACCTAATGCCTTGAGGTTGAGCAAAACATGAGCGAATTTTCCTTTTTAGGCAACCAAGTCTCACTCCCAACTCGTCACATATTGAAGCTTGGTCACGACCGTTTTGGCGTCACTTTTCGAAGTGAAGGGTCCTCCATTGTTTTCAGTTGTTTGGATTAATTTAATGGTTTGCATGCATTTGTAAAAAATTGAAATAATTTTATATACATTTTTTATTTCATTGGAGCACCTAACCCCACCCCTGCCCCTAAACCTACCCACCACTGAACAATATAAAACACACACAGGCAAATATAAGTGCAGTCACATGTATTTATTGCAAAACTGACCATAAACAAGCAGTATAAAACATTGCAAACAAGTCGTGTTGCATTCCATGTCTTCTGAAGACCATACGAAGTCTTTATGCAAAGAAGAGAGTAAAACACAAGCTTTTAATCGCTGAAAATGATCCCGCTCCGTTAATGCGTTCACATCTCATTAAAAAAAGATACTCTCGTCCCGTAGCATGACAAAATTGGTCACAAGACAGACAAGAGCCAATAGCCTTTCACAACAGCATGACGCAATCGATCACAAGACACGCAAGAGCCAATGGCATTTCACAACCAAAGCTGACATAAGTGGCATTTTTTGAATTTGTGTGCAAACTGCAGCAGCACACAGGAAGTCTTTTGGGCGGACAGAGATGGCGATCACGTCTATTCCTCTCACAAATAGACAGAAGACTTGGAATATTAATACTTTTTAAATAAATTGTGACGGTAGTTGTATCTGCCTGCTATATCGTGTTTTTTATTGACAGATTGTAGGTTTAGGGTAGGGGTTGGGTTATGTGCTCATAAATGTGTAAATAATGTAATATAAATAAAACAGTTTTGACTGTTTACATTGAAAAATCACACCCCTACATATATGCAATAATGGCAATGTTATTACCCAACATATAATTTAATTTATGACGATAAAATTCCCAGTATCGGCATATTGACGCTAAGGGTTTCCTATTTAAAACAACGTCGAAAAGTGATGCTAAAGGGGTAACTTGAGCATCAAAAAGCGACACAAAAACGGTCCTGACCAAGCTTCAATATGTGACGAGTTGGGATGAGACTGTGTTGTTTTAGGTGAACTAAACCTTTAATAGTGAGAAGTAGGCCCCAAGCTAAAGTGTGACCATTTTCATTTAGTTTGTTATTGATAGTTATCTTTTATTAAAAAAAGTATTTTTACTTTACACAATACTGGGAATGTACTGGTGAATCCTACCACACTTAAACTGTAATCAAAATATGCACGGACTCGCATGCAAACACACAGTCCAAATTAAAAGCTGTTGCATAAATGAATAGCGAGGTGGATGAGGGTTGAATCACAGAGATAAGGACAGACACAAAGCTTGTGACTCAGAGTCTTCATTGTGTATGTATGTGTGTGAGCAGATCTTCGGTTTCATCCTCAGGAGTGGCATCCCTCCACATCCCAGCCTGTCCATCGACCAGTGTGCACAGGGGTCGCCGTGACGACCGGGCTCCAGTCGCCACGGAGACGGACAGACGACCCCGCCCCAGCCCCTGCGCTTTCTCGTGTTACAGAGAGGCACGACCCTGCGCCTGCCATAAGGTCACGGGTCGTACAGTCCCTCCGGTACCCCAGGAGTGGCCAAATATCTCGCACTCTGTCCGCCTGCCAATCTCCTCTGCTCCACAGATGGCTCCATATTTCAGATTTATCACCGAAAAGCAAAGCCCTTCTTTAAAGGTCAGCCTTTTAAAAGCCGTCCGATCAATGGGACTATTCCTGCAGGTGTGGTCATGTAGAGTATGTGTGTGAGTATGTGTGCTTGCCGTGTGTTTAGTACGTCAGATTTTTTATGGTGGATAAATGCTGTTGTCTCGCTGATGTGTCTTGAGGTGCTGTATCTTCATAAGCTGTCTGACCCCTTTGCCCTCCATCTGACCATCTCCATGGCCTGACGCTGGACCCGGCTACTAATAATATAATAAATATTTTAGAACGTCATTAGCTCATCAAATTTATGTATATTATCTCAAATCCTCTGGGTTTGTTCGGTGGGCTAGGCGAGAGTTATTTTTCAGATGATCAATAACTGAATTGCTTTTAGTTTGGTGCAGTCATGGGTGACATCTGTTCGCAAAAACCTAACACACGTCACGTCGCTGACACAAAACCACTTGAATTTCACCAGCTACAGCCATCATTAAAGCAATAGTTCACCCAAAACTGAAAACTCTGTCAGCATTTACTCTCCCTCATGTTGATCCAAAAGGAACACAACATAGGGATTTTGAATAAATGGTTGTTCTTTTTCTTTTTGCAGTTGCAATGAATGAAGATTGCATCTTTCAAGCTTAAAAAACTCACAAAGCTCCACAAAAGTATCATAAATGTCGGCTATTTGACTTCTGAAGTTAATGCAGCTTTACTAAAGAAATAGAGTGAAATTTAGGTCAGTCTTACTGAATATTGTAACATTCACATTGACCTTTCAAGAGAGTTTCATGAGAGAAGTAGTGATATTCAAAACTAATTATTATTTTGAGTAGAACATTTTTGTTTTTACAGGCTGTTGATTATTTGAATCTGATTGGCTGACAAATGTTCAAAGGAGTCCAATTATTTTCTGGGAAATGCATGGCTAAAGTATAGTTCCAGGCAGTTCTTGACCGCATTTCCAAAACATTTCAGTTATTTCATAAGTCCTTACAGCCTAAAACAGCAAAATAACCAAAACCTGTTAACAAAAACACTGAACAAGCAAATTAACATAGTGAACAGTTGGATAAAAATGACAAATTATTTCCATGTTTTTGCCACAAAATTAAATTTTATTATGTACGGAAAGCACATACTCTCTTTCTTCCGCTCTCTCTCCCTTACAAACGCACACAAATATGCCGCTGTTGTAGAAGCAGTTGAACTTACAGTTTCGCTATTAGTTGAGAGGCTGCTCTCTCTCTCTCTCTCTCTCTCTCTCTCTCTCTCTCATCTCTCTCTCTTCTCTCTCTCTCTCTCTCTCTCTAATAACTTCATTAATCACTGCATTGGTCTGCTATCAACGGCTCAAGCCTCTGTTACTAGGTCTAAAATTATGCTTTGGAATTAGATGTTTTATGAGATGCATAAGAGATTAATCCTACACACAAGAGCATTTTAAAGACAACAACCTCATGAAAGTCTTAAAATACAACGTATTTTTACTATGTAACTGTAGTATATGCAGAATAATTGCTCATTCCAATTTCTGAATAAATCTTTCAGACAGGTTTTGTGAACTAAGTAAGTAATAATTTATGATGGGCTGTTGAATTATTAGAAAATAATGCACACTCTGCTTTGTGTCATGGCCGCATCACCACCTTGGGTGTACATTATTTTCTAATAATTAAATGGCCCGTCGTCAATTATTCCTTACTTAGTTCACAAGACCTGTCAGAAAGATTTATTCAGAAATTGGAATGATCAGGGAGCATGTTTACATGCACACCAATACAATGATATCTACCTAAAATCATTTTCATTGAAATAATTTGGCTATTATCACTTGTGCAAAAAAAATTGCTATATTGCACTAAAAGTGGTTCTTTGACTCGTTTTCAAAGGGGAGCCACTTTTGGTTCTGTATAGCACCACATATTGGTGCTTCAGTGGTTCTTCAGCGGTTTTTCACCAGTTATTTGGCATGACTGAGGGGCTATATAGCACCGCTACCATATACAGAACCTGTTAAGCTCCTGTGGTTCTTCAGTGGTTCTTTGGGGTGATAAAGGTGCTATGTAGCACCACTGCCGTACAAAGAACCTGTTAAGCCCCTTTAAAGGTTCTTTACGAGCCAAAGAACCACTGTTGGTGCTGTTTAGCATCATTTTTGTTGAAGAAATACAATGCAATATGGCACTTCTTATGGTTCTACATAGCACCTCTTGACAAAGGTGCTGTATAGCATCTTTAAAGATATGGTACTATATAGCACCAAAAGTGGTTCCCCTATGATTATGGGGTTTTAGTGCGATATAGCACCATTTCTTTTAGAGTGTATAGTATCTCTTCCACCTATAGCATCCAGTTCTGGTTGGATATGCTTAAATCTGGAGTAAAAATGCGCCTATTACATAGCCACACACAAAAAAAGTGTTTCTAAGACTTGCAAAATCAGATTAATAGGCAATGGTAAACAATTTACAGGACCTCACGCAGTGTCAGCTTATTATGCATAATTGGAGTAATAATATGCATTTAATGTACACATACATTAAGCTATCAGCTCAGTGGAATGGGAGCTTAACATTGAATTAATTTATCACAAAAATGTATCCTATGGATTTAGAATTCAATGAAATATATTTCTCAAGTCATATGCACCAATGTTATTATCATTTTATGCTGTATTTTTATCATTTTTGGAACCTGAAGAATGTATGTATCTCTGTCATTTGTGTACATCTGTAGTAACATTTTGTTTTCTTAAACACACAAAAGGTGAAGAAGACCATTCAGGGTTTCAATTGTTTGTCCTGGTGATTCACACAGATGCTGTTTGTCAGAATTATGTTAGACCTGCACGTCCAAACATTCCCGTAACGTTCCGCTAAGCCTCCTAGACAGGGGCACAAAGGACATATAGAGTACTGAGTGGGAATTTGAATTCAAAAGCTTTTCTAATTGAATTTCCTGTCCGAACATTCAGGGAGCTTCTCTCTCTTTCTCTTTCTCTCTATCTATCTTTCTAGACGTCTCCGACATGGTCACAATGTCATGGTAGTGCGCCTTCACCATGGGGTTAATTTAATTGGTTTCGTAAATGCCGTAATGGATTTGTTCAGATTCTTTAAGCATTATTGTTCCTACAAGTATTAAATATGAACTCCCCAATAGGTTAATACAATATTACAAAAATATATGGTTGTTTTAGGGATGATACACAAAAGACACTGTCAAACTAGCCCATTGAATTAATGCAAACGTTGTGTTTATACTTTAGATTTCTAGTGACTCACAATATGTCTTACATAAATTTCATTATACAACAAGAGAAAATAACTGTAAACAGTTCCCTCGGCCAACATATTTCTCAATAAAGCAGCTGTTTATTGAATAATGTTTTAATTAGACCTTTTTCAGTATAATTTCAGGCTTCTACCTGTCAGTGTTTAAAACTACAGGCCCCACTGATGTAGAGTTCAGCTGGAGTTTAAAGAGAAACAGCACATACTACGCTAACACAATAACACACATTTACAGCAAAATCACATCATACACAAGGGTTGAGTGAGTAGATGCCGATTGAAATAATGTTGTTTAAGGTCAGACGGACAGAAAACCCAAACAGTGTGTCTGTCTGTGAGAAACTACTCCTTCCATATCGTTAGACGTAAATAGAGAGAAACTACAAACTGAAGACTGTCTTTCATGCTGTCGCTCTCAATAGAATTACAGTGAAGATATTCAGTTAGAATACAATTTTCCAATGCTCTGGTTAATTTAAAGTGATGTGTGCAATTCTTCGGATGTTAAAAAACTTTCTCAAACCCCATTTTGGGAGAAAAGATTCAGCTGTGGTGTCCAAAAGCACACTGCTCTACTCTCTTTTTATTCAGAACACATGAACAGATGAGAAGACCATACACAAACAGAACTATCAATTTAATTTGATAATTAGATCTTGATAATTAGAATCTTTATTTGAAGAATTCATTATTTGAACTGAACCAACTGCAGATGTTCTTACATCAGAAACTCACTGATTCAGTGATCCGAAAAAACAAAGTAAGTTACTAATGCTGAATTTGAATACTTACTAATGCAAATTAAAATAATATTTGGGACTTAACTGTAAGTTATTTGTAAATGACATTTGCAGGAAAGGGTAAGCTGTTTAAGCCCATTCTATGAAATGCGTGGGTATTTGCAATGGTAAAGCCAATTGTAATAATAACACAATCATGCAATCATAATTTTCAAGTTTCAAGTACACACAAACAAAAATATATAAATAAATTTTGGTAACACTTTAAATATAGAAATCAATTCTCAGTTGCTTATTAGCATGCCCATTATTAACATATCGGCTGTTTATTAGTACACTGTAAAAAAAAAATGCTGTAAAAAATAGCTGTTTACAGAGAGTACATTTCTAAGATTTTAAATTTACAAAAGTTCTGTAAATCAATAATTACAATTACTGTAGACAGCAAACTCTTACATGCTGTAACATTTTTGTGATGGTGTGTAAACATTTGGTTGACATTTCATTTGAGTCTACTGAGAGGGCATATTTCTTGATATAAAACTGCAAACACTTTATTTGTAATAGTAAAGTTACTAAAAACATGACTTTAATTTGTTGCAGTTTATCGCCAGCTAAAGCACTTAGCGAAGATATGATCACTGTATCAGTGAAGCACAGGCTCTACTCTCCAGCACAATGGTGACCCACAAAACTAAATTAAACTAACAGATCTCTCTTGTGCAAAATAATACAGTTCTGTTAAATATTTACTCTCCTTATAGATAACACCTGCTCTTAACAAGCAGAATCACCGAATGATAGAGAAACAAGAACTACAACTGACTTCAGCCACAGCCATTGATGAACTCAACTGAAATACAAGACATCATTAAATCTCTGAAGATCTGATTAAACAACTCCACAAACAGCTTCACACATTCAAATTTGACTTTATTTCTGTCATATGTCAACACAAATTATTTGAGAATTAACAGAAGTTTAGTTGTTTTATTCAAAACGTTTCGTTAGACCCCACCATTGTGGCGATCAGGGTTTTCTTTAGTTGGACTCTTGACCCTTGATTGTTAATCTTAGCTTTTTCCTGGCTACTGTAACTGTTTGTAAAGCACGTTGTTTAAAGCAAGAAAATCCAAGAAAATGTGTGATTATGTGGTTTTGGTTAATTAATGATAATGATATAATCATTATCTAGTGGCCTGATTCAATGATCTCCTTCAGTGGCTAATCTTTAAAGATATGGTGTGGATTTTTTTGTTAGTTTGATGTTGTTTACAATAACCATATGACCTGAATGAGATGAAAAAACTGCTACTGAAAGATTTTAAAAACATCTTATGCACACAACCTTTAGCACTACGGCATCGTTTAGACACACACAGACATCAAGAATCAGCATATGAATGTCAACTTAAAGAAAACTTAAAAATTAAAGTTAGACCTTAGATTGACTTAAATTCAATTTAAATTAAAACATATAATTTTACATCATTCTAGCATACAATTTTTAAAAGTGTATTGTAACTTATTCCCACCAATTTAAAACGAAGTGAGGGGGGTGTCAGACTTTGTCTTCTTTTCCTTGTGTCTACACCCATATACTGGGCCTTCTGTTTCCTGTCATTTGTTCATTCACCATCTGTGTTTGATTTGCTCCTCACTGATGCTGTTTCCCGAATACGTTATGTGTTCATAAGCCCTGAGTTTTCCTGGTCTTTGTCCGTAACTCGCTATGTGGTAGTGTACTGAGTTCGATCATTAAACTCTGTTTATTTACTTACCTCTCTTCTCCCGCGTCCTTCCGCAACACGACCGTGACAGTAGGTGAACTGCTTGTTTTTGATGATAGTTTTTTGTTTTTTCTTAAGGCTGCAAAGTGTGTGCCTAATTCACACAATAATGTTTGCAATAGAATAATCCCTCCTCCTGCTTTCTGGGAGGTCATGCTGCATTGCCTCTCTTGTTTAAGGGTCAAAGTTCACCTCTTTTTAAAAGACCCTGTAAAATCAACAATTAATTACTAATACAATGTGCCACACGCTACAGCTAGACTGCTGACTGGTTAAAACCAGATCTGGTTAAGGCAAGCATTATGTTTGTGGGTTCTTTTGAAGTCCTTATGAAAATATAGAAGTGTGAGAGTGCAGTAATAAGATTCAAGAAGCTGCGTGTAACGGACATTTTACTATGGTTTAGGGGTGTTGTTTGACATGACAGCAAGCAGACCATAGTAAAATCAATGCAAAGCCAGGCCTTGAGTGAATTTTAGCTTTACTTAAAAGTGGAGATAACAACAATATGGTAAAAAAACTATAATGTGAATATAGTTTCAGTTCATATAGAAATATAGTTCATTATTGTATATTTCAATCATTTGGAAAGCGTTGATATTTATGAAGCAATATCTTTAAGTATTTTTAAAATAAATGTATAACTCAGATAGAAATCGAAAACAACATAGTTTTTATAACTCAAATAGGCTAAATTAAATAAAACATTAAAGCAATATAACTAAATATATGCTGTGTTCCAGGGATCAAAATGAATCCTGGAAAACTTATTGGAAAAGTTAAGTTTATCGCATGATAAAACACAAAGTTACAATTTTATAAATTTGTATCGTATATGATTCATAGGAAAAAGTATGGTTCTTAACAAAAAAGAGAGCATGAACCTTCACTGCTAAATGGTACAAATGAGACTGTACAAATTTGCTAAAACGCAAAACAGTTTCAAAATCTCTTGAGATTTTATTGGAATATTTTAAAAACCATCTGAGCTACTGCCACACTACTGAAAATTAATAAAAATTAAGTTTCCACATTTGCTATATATTCTGCTTCCTATCATGAGAAAGAAAGCAATTCACTTGCACAGAAGCCTGTAGAGCACACCATGAGCAGGGCTGCAGCTTCTCTCTTCATCAGATCTCCATTACAGCATTGCACTACTTATTCGTTAGGACACATTTAAAGCAGCCGATAAAATAACAACTAATTGGCAATCTGCTTAATTAAAAGGAGCCTTTGTTGTCACTGTTACTAAGATAAATGAAATAATCAGCTTAACACTAATGAGAGATCATCTGATTATGGGCTGCTATATATAACAAGCCGGCTAATGTTAGAAGAGGGAGACAAAACTGCATGAAGTGAGTGAGTGAGAGAGACACACACACACACACAACACACACACACACACACACACACACCACACACACAGCACACACACAACACACACCACCACAACACACACACACACACACACAGAGAGAGAGAAACGCTTTTAAAGATTCAGACTGCAAATGAGAACAAATGCAATCAAGACTAACTGGTTTTAAAGAGTTTGTGTTGATGTACATTTACTAAATTGCAACTTTACCATTACAAATATATTTAAATACATGAAATACAGATTAGAAGTGGCATTAAAGTGTATTTCAGCTTACCATGACTGCTTGAGAGCACATTTGGCAGTGCACTTTAACAATACAGTGTTTGTTTCTAAGACAATAGAATTATGAAATTACATATAAAAATGTACTTAAGTTGTACTTCAGTATAAAAAACATTTAAACTTTTATATATATTATATTAAGCTGTAATATAATTTCATTTAATTGCAATTAAAATGCAATTAAGTGTCTAAAACACATTCAGTTTGCACTTAAGTATATTTATAATAAGTGTATTATTTCTGTAATAATAATAAAACAAATTAAAGTAAAGTGTACTTTTTCACATTAGTGATTTTCAATTATATAAAATGGCTTATTGTCAATTTTAACATTGTTTAAGTTTATTGTAAATTTTAACTGTCAGCTTGTAGTTATAGTTAGATAATATCAGTCTTTGATGATTTTGATAAGCATTAAACAGTTACACTTCACTCAATTTATGAATCTTACCCTGTGGCCCCAGTAGTAAACAGTTAGAATAGTCTGCACTTTTGCATGACATTATTTGCATCATGTCTTTATTCTGCAATAATATAAGCAACTATAATTAGTGTTTGGAGTGAGAATCTCCATGCAGTGAACGTGGCCTTTAATATGCGCATGTATGTGTAGATGTGTGTGTGCAGTACAGATTGACTGGCATAATGCTCTGCTCTGATATACTGAGCTGTTGCTTTGATCAAACTTTCATCAAAAAGCTTCAAACCCTTCCAACAACCAGAGCTGCTAAGTATGGACCCCAGTCATGTAGTTTAAAAGGGCAGACACACATGCATATGAATGCACAAACTCACACATTTGTGCTATAACAACACATTAGTTGGTGCGAGCCACAACACTTAAACAGCCGACTGTTTAGAACATGTCAGCGTTTCAAGTAGTCCTTATGCTCCGTAACTCATGTTAACAGTTTAAGATGAGACGCAGATCTCATGCAGTGGTTTGTTAAGAACAGATACAAGAAATAAGATAAATCTAATCCCACACCCAGGCTCAAGCATACAGGTGCATCTCAATAAATTAGAATGTCGTGGAAAAGTTAATTTATTTCAGTAATTCAACTCAAATTGTAAAACTCGTGTATTAAATAAATCCAATGCATACAGACTGAAGTAGTTTAAGTCTTTGGTTCTTTTAATTGTGATGATTTTGGCTCACATTTAACAAAAACCCACCAATTCACTATCTCAACAAATTAGAATACTTCATAAGACCAATAAAAAAAAAATAGTGAATTGTTGCCTTCTGGAAAGTATGTTAATTTACTGTATATGTACTCTTACTTGGTAGGGGCTCCTTTTGCTTTTATTACTGCCTCAATTCGGCGTGGCATGGGGTGATCAGTTTGTGGCACTGCTGAGGTGGGATGGAAGCCCAGGTTTCTTTGTCAGTGGCCTTCAGCTCATCTGCATTTTTTGGTCACTTGTTTCTCATTTTTCCTTTTGACAATACCCCACAGATTCTCTATGGGGTTCAGGTCTGGTGAGTTTGCTGGCCAGACAAGCACACCAACACTATGGTCATATAACCAACTTTTGGTGCTTTTGGCAGTGTGGGCAGGTGCCAAATCCTGCTGGAAAATGAAGTCATCATCTTTAAAAAGCTGGTCAGCGGAAGGAAGCATGAAGTGCTCCAAAATTTCTTGGTAAACAGGTGCAGTGACATTGTTTTTCAAAAACACAATGGACCAACACCAGCAGATGACTTTGCACCCCAAATCATCACAGACTGTGGAAACTTAAACACTGGACTTCAAGCAACTTGGGCTATGAGCTTCTCCACCCTTCCTCCAGACTCTAGGACCTTGGTTTCCAAATGAAATACAAAACTTGCTCTATCTGAAAAGAGGACTTTGGACCACTGGGCAACAGTCAGTTCTTCTTCTCCTTCGCAGGTAAGATGCCTTGACGACAACTGTAGTCAAATTCCTTGACACGTCTGTGTGTGGGTGGCTCTTGATACCTTGACCCCAGCCTCAGTCCATTCCTTGTGAAGTTCACCCAAATTCTTGTATCTATTTTGATTGGCAATCCTCATAAGGCTGCGGTTCTCTCGGTTGGTTGTGCATCTTTTTCTTCACACTTTTTCCTTACACTCAAACTTTCTGTTAACATGCTTGGATACAGCATCTGTGAACAGCAGCTTCTTTGGCAATGCATGTTTGTGGCTCACCCTCCTTGTGAAGGGTGTCAATGATTGTCTTCTGGACAACTGTCAGATCAGCAGTCTTCCCCATGATGTGTAGCCTAGTGAACCAAACTGAGAGACCATTTTGAAGGCTCAGAAAACCTTTGCAGGTGTTTGAGTTGATTAGCTGTTTGGCATGTCCATATTCTAATTTGTTTTAATTTGTGAATTTGTGGGGTTGGTTAAATGTGAGCCAAAATCATCACAATTAAAAGAACCAAAGACTTAAACTACTTCAGTCTGTGTGCATATAATTTATTTTATGCACGAGTGTCACAATTTGAGTTGAACTACTAAAATAAATTTACTTTTCCACGACATTCTAATTTATTGAGATGTACCTGTACATGGCAGCTAGTGAATTGCAGTTGGAATCACAGTGAGACTAATGCATGGACAGTGTACAGAATACAAAACACTTCTGGATCAGCATGATCTGTCTGTTATATAGCAGGTCTCCTTTTGAAGAAAAAATTATAACACACCAACTCTTTTATGAAACCCAGTGAACTGCCTATGAAGGCAGCATTAAACATATTTTGTGCAGTGAAGGTGAATGCAATGCACAGGGTGATAAAAATAACTAAAATTATATTTATATAAATAAATGTATATTCCATTCAATACAGAAAAGTATATATTTAAAAAACAATTAAATCGAATGTATTTATTTTTACATTAAATATTTGTATACATTGCCTTATGCCTATAGTAAAGCAATACTCATTTTAGTATTTCATTCTTAGCTTTGGAGTTGGTTATGAGTAGAGTCTTCTGTGTGTTTTGCCCGAGGTGTGTTATTTGTGTGGCTGCCTATACATAGTATTCCATATCAGTCACTTATGAGATTATATTTTGGTTAGATTGAAGCCTATGTAGATGGTGTGGCAACTCAATAGGGATTGAATCTATACATGATTTATTCATAAGAGACAAACAAAGGTAGATTTTCTGAAGAGGAAACATCACTGTAAAAAAACGGTAAAAAAACTGGCTGCAGGGTTTCCAGAATATTCCGTAAAATTACAGAAAATAACCATTTCACAAAACTACAAGCAAAAACTGTAAAAATACAGAAAAGATTTACGGTAAAAATTTATTAAATTACAGTGTATTACTGTTGATAATTGTTTTTTAAACTATGGAATGACAGATAACATATGTCAAATTATATAGAAAAACAACACATTTTCAGGTTAAACGCCATAAATTTAAGGTTTTAACAAGTTATTTTATAAAACTGCTCTGTCAATCTAAAGGAAATTGCTTTAAAAGTATAGTTTTTCCATGTACAATAACTAAGGAATAATTTATAAAAATGCAGTAAACACGTATTAAAAATAGCTTGTATATTTATAGGATTAATCCTTCTTTTTACAGAAACAATATCTCAACTTCAACCAATCTCTGTAAATTAAAAGGTATTTAGAAGTAATTTTATGTCTACCTAGAATAACTTTGTTAAAATACAGATATTATTAACTACAATAACCTTTTATTGTATACAAATGTAGTAAATTCGTAATACAAAGACAGATGTCTGTAGATATACATTTTAATCATTCATTTTCCAGAAATATTACAGTTTAAAATGTTTGGACAGTAAAGAAGTGAGCATAGTTACTCATTGTAATTAACAATGTATTTGTTAACATAAAATTAACATTGTATTCTGTACCTATTAAAAGGAACCTGCACATTCACAGTATTACTAATTGCACAGAAGCATTGTATGTCAAGTTAAATGAACAAAAACATTACAGGAAATACATTTAGTACATAATTTAGAACATATAAAAATACCTACATTAAAAGGCAATTGCTGTATACTTTTATACATTTACAATGACACTTTATCCAAAGCAACATATAAAGCAGTTAGTCTAACATAGTAGACATAGCAGGGTTTTTTTTATAAACGGAAAGAGTTAGTATTAAAGGGACAGTTCACCAAAAAACAAATTGCCCTATGATTTACTCACCCTCAAGCCATCCTCAGTGGGCAGTATATGACTTTCTTCTTTCAGATGAACACAATCCGAGTTATATCAATAAACATCCTGGCTCTTCCAGGCTTTGTAATGGCAGTGAATGGCTGCCATGAGTTTGAAGCTCAAAAAAGTGCATCCATCCATTTGAGTCGTCTCGGGGAGTGATTCGTGCAGTCGCGCATGCGCACCATCCTATAGGTTCTGTACTGGAATTAGTTCACCTGTTTCGAGTCTTCGGGTTTTTCGAGTCGTTCGTTCATCACGTGACAGTCCCGTAAGCTAAACCTATGCAGTCTAAGGGAAAAAGACTTAATAATAATAATAATAATAACCAACTCTTTATTACCAACTAAATGTGTATTACCTTTATTAATGCATTCAGTGTTATGGAAAAGAACCATGATGACAGAAATTCACACATTTATAAACTGTAAGAAATAAAAAGCTACAATATGAGACCAGAAACGCATCACTTAATTGTAAGAGTAAATAATAATTATAATAATGATACAAATAATAATAAATGCACCTGTTTGTAAGCTTGCAAATTAAATAATTTATCTATGCTGTCACGTCACATGACAAAAGAACAAACTACTCGAAAGACTCAAAAGGTGAACTAATCAATTCTCTTGCCGGCTCATACTGCATAGGTTTAGCTTATGAGGCTGTCATGTGATGAACGAACGACTCAAACCCGATGTCAGATAAGAAGCGAGCTAATCATAGACTAAAGACCCAGGTAAACAATGAATTAATCTTTTCTGTTTCGTATAGCATTAACGTTTTGTATTGTTTGTAGTGTGATCAACGTTTGCTAGTAGATGTGTTAGGGAAGTAACACGTAACATTTGAATTATGCTTTGCTAAAAAGAACGAAATGACTCAAAAAAAGATTAGTTCATTTTGCTGAACGAGACTTAAAGGTCCGAGTCGGTAAAATTATCCGAACTTCCCATCACTAGAAACAGGCTCACACTGAAGAAAGAGCGCGTTATTTTCTCATATTCAAATCATTCGTTAGCTGTTCCGCTGTCGTGCAGAACATCAATCATCGTGGGCGCTAACACATCCTGTCAACACACACACACACACACACACACACACACACACACACCCCACAACACACACACCACACACACACACACACACACACACAACCACACACACACACACCACACACACACACACACACATGTTGGTTTTTTGGTTTACGGGGACTTTCCATAGGCGTAATGGTTTTTATACTGTACAAACCGTATGTGCTATTGCCCTAATACCCTACACCTAAACTTAGCCCTCACAGGAGACGGTGTTTTCTATTTTCCCTCAAAAAAACTCACTCTGTATGATTTATAAGCGTTTTAAATTATGGGGACACTGAAATGTCCTCATAAATCACCTTCTCCTTGTAATACCTATGTCATACCCATGTCATTATACAAATTTGTGTCCTCATAAACCACATAAAACATGCCCCCCACACACACACACACACACTAAAACACCATCATAGAATACAATACCAAATAATGATTAAAATTGGCATTTATTTGCCAGACAAGGTTAAAAGAGTAGTAAAAGGAACAAGGCATAATTTACTGTACATGTAGGCTACTGTAAGTACAAATACTATTATTTGACCTTAAAAACCTCACTTTAATCCTCACATGATTAATAATCTTCATTGGTATTACACATTATTTGACTGAATGATTCGTGGTTAAAAAAAGTCCCCTATTTTTACAGGAATAATCCGTAATATTAAATAGCATTTTATGTAAAATTACACATTACTCTGTGAAAATAGAGAACATTTCAGTTTAAAAAACAGAAAATGTATTTAATAACGAAATACAAGCAATTTTCTGTAAATTTATTGGTGGAGCCTTAAAATACAGGAAATATCTGTAAAACAACAGTATTTCATTGCATAACAATTTTTATTTTGAAAATTCTGTACAAAAAATACAGACAGTTACCTGTAAAAAAAACTTTTTTTTAACAGTGCGCGCGCAGCTTAAACAGATTAACAATTTTAAATATGAATGCATGGGAATATTGCACTATTTGATTATAGAAATTGTCATAATTAATTAGCAGCAATGATAAGCAAATGGATGCTAGGTCTTGGTTTTCCTCAGATTTGCTAAAGTCTGTACTCTGACAACTTGCTTGTTCTATTTGTCATGATGCATTTTAGGATAAACATCTGATACATAACAAGGAACTCAATTTTCTTGAGCTAAGAAACATTTTACTCTGGAATAACTAATACAAAAACTTGAATAAAAAATTCTACAGAATAACTTAAAATGATCACTTCAGTTTCATTAATATTATGAATAAATGTAACATTGTTGCAAGCTATAGCTCTCAGAGGGGGAAAAAAAAAGATTAAGAAAAAAAAGAGACATTTAAGTTTCCTCGCAGAGTTTTGTTTGGCAGAGTTTGTTCGGTCAAATTTCCCTACAGTAAATCAAGATGAGTCCAGCCCTGCACCACCTCAGTCAAGCTTGCATATTTCTGAAAACCATTCATCACAGCGCTGCTTTGTGTGTCTGAGCTGGAGAGACAGGGATGGGAGGGAAAAGCTGTAATCAGCTAAAAGTTTCAAAGTTTTTCTGGGAAACAGAAATGCAATCGCTCATCCTCATTTCATACATCTTCTTGTGATTTATCTTATCCGTTTTGACAAAAAAAAGCACATGATGCAGCACAAAAAGAAAATAGCCACTAAAAATACAATACAAACCATTGCAAATTATGAGACCATTTTTAGCCCTGTTTCTAAATGCTTTCCAAATGTTTACCATGGTAAATAAATTATGCTATTATTTGCTGTTGCTAGGGTAATCTAGGTGGTTCCTTTCTGGTAAATATGTCAAAATAGGCCAAGATATAGATATGATCTCCATAGATATAGCTTGGGTCCCATACGATACAATTTTGTCTATTTTATTGTCTGTATTAATCTGATTGCTTCAAAACAGTAGGATTTGCAGTATTTGAGGTACAGTACAATTCAGTGGTATGCTGATTCTTGCGTTGACTAATAAAAAGTGTGATAATAAATTCTGGTATTATCACAAACATGCTGACAGGAAAAAATATTTGACACATTGTCACACTGACATTTGTCCTTTTAAATACAGTAATGATTACTTTAATATTACAAGCTGCTCAGAAAACCGTCTCTCTGCTTCCGTATCCTATTTCAAAGCTAAGCAATGTTAGACAAAAGCGGGTGGAATTTTTTATACAAAAGATTTATTTTGCTCTGGAAGTCACATGGTCTAAATATTGTAATTGACCCCTGGTGTATTGATTTTCCAGGGTGCCTTGGAGCACGTCAGGCTGCTTCCTGCGATATAATAGCCTTAAGGACTCAAAGCTTGAGCAATACATCATCATCTGGGGGGAGGATGATGAGGACCAGAGGGGCTTTTCCTAAACAAGGGGAAGAAGACTTGTCATTTTAGTAATATCATGTATTTATTTCATTTAGCAAGGAAGACAAATACAGTGAGAAAGACAGACAAGATCATTACTGTGAAAATCTATCTATCTATCTATCTATCTATCTATCTATCTATCTATCTATCTATCTAGATAGATAGATAGATAGATAGATAGATAGATAGATAGATAGATAGATAGATAGATAATAATAGATAGATAGATAGAAAGATAATAGATAATAGATAGATAGATGCCATGACCACACTGGAATTTTAATTTTACACACACAAAAAAAGTAGATACAGTAGAGATGTTTAATTTTTTTTTCATTTTTTTTTTTTTTACCTGTTTCAGGTCAGCACAATATCTTTCCATAATTACAGTTATGACCATCTAAACGATCACACACACTCATGGCTTTATCCCTCAGGGGTTTGGTGTTAGTTGTATTTATTGGCCTTCTCATTTTCAGAGCATCTAATTCAGCAATGTGTGATATAGTTATAGGCTCACACATACTGCATGATGCTGGGATGTGTCTCTGGGTTTTTTATGGTGAAAACACAACTGCTTTGTGTAGGAAGACACAAGAAAAGGACACATGCACACGCTTGCGCACAGCCTCCTTGGAACCAGCTGAGGCTAGTTCAAGATCAATATTCCCTCCCAGCCCAGCACCATTTAAAGAACCTAATTCAGAAATCCACCTTTCAGCACATACACGCACCATTCCCCCTGCCTCTGTCCCGCTCTTGTTCATGGGAAGTGTATTTTGAGTTGTGTTCGGCTGTGCACATACAGACAGCTTAGCTCTCAAAAGCACACTGCTCATGTAAATCAAACACACAGTTTTGAAGTGATTCTGACACACACACACACACACACACACACACATGTTGGTTTTTATGGTTTACGGGGACTTTCCATAGGCACACACACGTTTTATACTGTACAAACTGTATGTGCTATTGCCTACACACCTTTGTAAATCAATTTTAAATTATTGGGACACTGAAAGTCCTCTAAAACACCACTTCCACTGTCCACCCATGTCATTATACAAATTTGTGTCCTCTCATGCCCACACACACACACACACACACACACACACACACACACACACACACACACACACACACACACACACACACACACACACACACACACACACACACACACACACACACACACACACACACACACACACACACACACACACCTTCCTTTGTTTTTCTGGATCAATCTTTGTATTCGGAGGCCACCTGCGGTCTCTAAGAACAGCAGTTCTTGAAGGCCACGGAGTGTCCGATTGACAGCACCATGACACTGTCCTGTCACACACTCACACACACACACTTACGGGTTACTTACGAGTTACGGATGTGTGGAAGATGCTCTGTTCATCCTTTTGTTTCCTTTAGCTACACCCTCCATCCTCCTGTTCTCCTCCTTACAAACCCCCACCACTCATTCTTTCCTGTCTTTTCTGCAAGGCCTCATGGGACCAGTCTCTATCGCTGATGACCGCCATGGGCTGGATGGGGCCTTGCCCCCCCCCCCCCTCTCTCTCTCTCTCTCTCTCTCTCTTATCAACACTTTGTTTTATTAGTTAAGCCACAATTTAAACTTACATTTAAAAAGGTAAGCAACATACGTAAAAACACAATATAATATATACTTGAGAGTGAGTGTATTTGACTTGGTTCCTGTAAGCAACCACCCAGAATAGCCTAGTAACCATAGAAAAACACATTAGCAACCACCCACAACAACCTAGAAACCACCTGGAAAAAAGTGTGGGAATACTTGTATAATCAGAGTTTTTAGTGGATCTGAGTTAGTGTGTGTGTGTGTGTGTGTGTGTGTGTGTGTGTGTGTGTGTGTGTGTGTGTGTGTGTGTGTGTGTGTGTGTGTGTGTGTGTGTGTGTGTGTGAAGCAGAACGTCTGGCTCTGAGAATAAGAGGAGAGCTCCCTCTAGCCATAGTACACATACACAGCAGGAGTCTCACATTAACACTGCACAATCAATACACACACACACACACACACACACACACACACACGCTGTATATTTATCACATTTACTCTTTACAGTTACACACACAAACTCAGAACGGGACACTAGTTTTGTCACATATGTGGCAATGGACAGATCAATACATACAAGCACACAGATACACTTAACTACAGAATATATATAAAGCAATATGTATGAAAAAATTTACCATGTTTAAGAAAACACAAATTACAGTCTTGTATAGCTAGACGTTTTATTATTAGCATGTAGTCTGGTCCACTGTCCAGCTTAGTCTGGCCCAGAATTCACTAAGAACTGCTGAGGAGAACATCGGACTGATATGTGACTAAACACAGTTCATTTAGTTGACATAGTTGATATAAGAATAAATCAACAGAATGAGAAAAAATCCCTTTAATTACTATGTAACAACGGTTTAATTACATAACAAGCATTTGTTTTAATGGACTCATTGCAATTGCATTTTTTCATTCAACAGTTGCTTTTATCCAAAGCGACTTAGAAATGAAAATAAAATGAAATTGTGCAAAAAATATTGTACAACATTCTGTACAATATCCGCAATATACAGTTTAATTATTGTACATGTTACCTGTACGTAATTACACTTTACCTTTAAACCTAACCTCTACCCCTAAACTGATCAGCAGTAGCAGTGTATGTGAATCTCTTGAGCCTTTTGCAGAACCACATGTATATACACAATTAATCAGCGATGAAATGCTAAATATAAAGGTAAATGCACATAATATTACACAAGATATATTACAATTATATTGAATAGCACAGCAGGCAACACAGAATAAAAAAAAAAAATTGCCAGAAATGAGTAGAATCAGTTTTTTTTTTGTCTGTCTGTCCTAATAATAAATAATGAGTATACTTTTCATGGACAACTCAATACCAGAAAATGTGATTCTGCTCAAGAGATATGAATCTTATGTAGTGTTGGGCAAATATTGTTTTTGGTTCAAATATCAATTTCCTCCATGACCTCTGTACACGATTATCCAAACACGATTTAGACTGTCCTTAACATTCTATACAGTACCTGCTGCTGAATCCATCTCTGCTATGGCTGGCCCAGGTGGCCTGAAGAAGGCTGCTCAGTGAAAAGGGCATCCTGCTGAGAGCAATGCCTGATGGGAAAGTAAAGCTATTGCCTGAGGCAGTTAGCTGGGCCTATAACCGAACAAAGACTCCAAAGTCTAGCCTGGCCGGCACTTTACAGAAGGAAAGTGACATGGTGGGAGGGTTGGCATATTGAGATGTATTTGCAGTGTGTTTTAGAGGAATCTCCAATCCTAGAGCTGCTTCGGGTGTCAGAGAAGATCTTTTGAGTCCTGTAGCCTGCGGCATGTTCATTACAGGACTGCAAGACCCACAAACACTCAAACACATGCTGCCAAAATAAACCTGAGCTATTCACTGTTTGCCATTAAGTGCTTATTCTGCAACATAACTTCAGATCTTAACTTGAAGATAAGACTTAGGAAAACATGAAATCAATAATATATACCCAAAAGTACAATGTTTTTGACATTTGACATTGTATTGTTTGTGGTACCTAGGAACACAAAGTTAATACCACAGTATATTAATATGGTAATCATTTGGTACCATGTACTGTATATATAAAATCCTGGTTAAATTCTTAAGCATGGTGTAAAATTTAAATACTACATCTCAATCACAACTGTTAACAATGAAACAAAGTCAATATATTCAATGACTTTGTTTTTACTCAATCATTATTAATTTAAATAATGTCTTCAGTGATGTAAACAAAAATATGTTTCAGTAACACTTTTGCAACCACTGCAGTTTTAAGGTAAATCAATTATTAGTACAACAAAGGAGATGTAGGAATAACTATTATTTTTAGAAACTGTCTTAGCCTTTGCATCATCACTAACCTGTAAGGCTTTAAGTATTCCCTCTTTAGTAGAGGGAGAGAGATGATTGAGAGAGATGCTAAATAATTGTAGCCAATCAACAAGACTACCTGCTCCAGAACTTCAACTCTCTTCACCAGACAAATCATGGTGGTCGACAACCTTCACCAACCAAGTTTTGCAAGTGACAGTATAGTTTTACTAATCCACTAGCTAAACCAGCAATATACAGGCACTAACCAGTATAAACCAGTATGGAATCCTGTTGGTCTAGCTATTCTTTTCCACAGGAAGAGAGAGAAGGAGAGAAAGACTCTATCTTGATGGAAAAGTGCTGGTGTTAGTGCTTAAACTTAATCCCCGAGAGACATGTAGGACTTAATAGGATAATCTCCCTCTTTCCCCTCTCATCCCTTTCTCTGGAGGGCTCTACTGTACAAGTTCACTTAGATCCGCCACAGTGAGGACGTTACAAACAAAATGGCAGCAAATCCAAATCCCTTTTCACCCTCTTTTATCTAATGGCTCAGGAGGGGACCTGCGTGTCTCACCTGGCTTGAAAACTCAATTACCAGCCCATCAGGCATTGCTCAGAGCCATTGAATTTGACTGTAGTGCTGAACCCTGTTAAAAAATCCACCCAAAACCAACTTAAGGTCAAAGTCGTGTTTTGGAACATGGCAGTGGGTTTTTAGTTGGTCTAAAATGGCCATTACTTTTGTGCAAGATGTTTAAGGTGCATGATCAGCTGGCTGCCAGCTTGTAGTGACCATGCTACACTAGTAGACCATTTTGATAAAGGGCCCATTGGAAGAATAATAATAAAAAATCATACCATTATAAGGGTGGTCAAGCAGGTTTTTTGAAACATGGTGGGTGGTTTGTTGTTGGTACAAAGTCATCTACAAGCTCTTCCATGTCCCCCAACAGCTTGTCAAACAGACCAACCACCTAAATTTGCAAGAAACTTGATACTATTCCCAAAATATGGTTCATTTGAGTCTGATTTAAGAACTTTCTTTCTGCTTCCATATTTTACATTTATGCATTTAGCAGACGCTTTTATCCAAAGCGACTTACAGTGCAGTGTCATGTTTAGCTAACGCAATGCTCTAACCACTGAGCCACAGGAACACTATCTAAACATTTTAGATCTGCATGGAAACCATGGTCAGAAGTTTTAAGGCAGACTAAATCCTGGAGGTAACTGTCCTACAGAATTTAGCTTGAACCCGGATAAAACTCACCTGCCTGTAGCCTTCTAGTAATCCTAAAGACATTGACTAGATTGTTCAGGTGTTTGATTAGGGTTAGAACTAAACTCTGCAGGACAGTTGCCCTCCAGGACAGAGTTTACCCATCCCTGTTCTAGGGCCAAGGCTAATGAGTTTGTATTCATTGTAAAACCACGGACAGGGATATTGATGTAAGCAAGGCAAGTTTCTTGAGGAATAGGAGGAAACACTATTTAATTTCTGTAATCTCTTGTTATTAAAGTTTATACCCTTCCACTGGTGCAAGTTTTGGCGATTAGAAATAAATGATCTCACGATTGAGGAGCATATTTTGGATTTGTAGGTTTTAGTGAAAAGAATCAAAAGCCCAAAGCTGATTGACAGAGGATATCCATGCAGCAGGTTAACCGAACTCCATTATCTCCTGCGACTTTGTCAGTAATACAAAGGCTTTAATTGAGAAATTGATAATTGATTTAATGTGTTCTCATGGACCCAGACTGCTCAGCTTGAAAGTCTGGCCAAGGAGCAAAATAGGATTTCCTCAAGTGGCACCATTTTCTAAATAATCTCTAGCAATCATCACAGCAGTTGCTTTTCATCGAGGGGCTCTGGTAGTGGACTGAACAAGGGCTATATTTCAGCTCTTTAAATTAGAGGTGCTTGACCAGCACACCAGGAGATTCATATCATTGAACAACACAAACATCACCGCCTGAAAAATGTCCAGCTGACTACAAGCTGCTCTTGTTGAAATTGGGATACGGGCACTAAACCCCTCGACATAAAAATGAGCTCTCCACTGTGAGCTATCTGAACAGAGGATTTCTCCATTCTCTCTCTGTCTACCACATACGGGACCGCGGTAACTGTAGGTCAGGGGTGTCAAACTCATTTCCACTGAAGGCCACTTCAACTTTATGTCTGCCATCAAAGGGCCGGTTGAAACTATAAGACTGTACAAATGTTACTACTCCTTATCATATTGTTAAACAACTGTCTCTATTTAAGTTACAAATATTGCATATGCATTTGAGATGTAAAAACGCCAAATAGAAACAGAAACTTGTGTTACTGATACGCACTTTCATAATTTGCGATATAAAGCTGCAGAGATATTTTTTTTAAGGTTCTGTCATTCAGAAACATGGCTTTTCATATCACTGCTATGCTGATGACACTCAACTCTACCTCTCATTCCATCCTGATGATCTGACAATAGCTGCTCGCATCTCAGCATGTCTAGCGGACATTTCTAGCTGGACGAAGGACCATCACCTTCAACTCAACCTAGCTAAGACAGAACTGCTTGTGGTTTCAGCAAACCCATAATTTCATCACAATTTCACCTTCCAATTAGGCTCATCAACCATAACTCCTTCAAAAACAGCCAGAAACCTTGGAGTTGTGATTGATGATAAGCTGAATTTCACAGACCACATTACTAAAACTGCCCGGTCCTGTAGATTTGCATCATATAATATTAAGAAGATCAGGCTCTTTCTCTCGGAACATGCAACACAACTCCTTGTTCAGGCTCTTGTTCTGTCCAGACTTGACTATTGAAATGCTCCCTTGGCAGGTCTTCCAGCCAGTTCCATCAAACCTCTACAATTAATACAAAATGCTGCTGCAAGATTAATCTTTAATGAGCCGAAAAGAACAATTTGCACTGGCTACCAATAGCTGCTCGCATTAAATTCAAGGCATTAATGTTTGCCTACAGAACCACCTCTGGCTCTGCACCCCTTTACCTAAATTCATTACTTCAGACTTATATGCCCTCTAGAAGCTTGCAATCTGCAAGTGAACGATGCATTACTGTACCATCCCAAAGAGGCACAAAATCACTTTCACAGACTTTTTCATTAACTGTTCCCACCTGGTGGAATGATCTGCCTAACTCAATCTGAGCAGCTGAATCCTTACCCATCTTCAAGAAACGGCTAAAAACACATCTCTTCCATCTTTATTTGACCCTCTAACTCTAGCACTCTCTATTCTAATTTTATTTTATCTAATCTGTCTTCTTTTTATTTAAAAAACACACAAACATTTGACCCTCTATCAATTGCATATTTATTCTCTAACTGCTAGCTTTTCTTGTAAAACTAACACTAAGGTTCTTTTTTCTATATTCTATATACTCGTTTTCTAAAAAAAAAAAAAAACGTGTACTGTGTTAGGCTAACCAGGACTTGTAATAGCACTTGCATGTTGTTGCTCTTTTGTTGGTTTTGATTGCTTCTATAATATTCTCATTTGTAAGTCACTTTGGATAAAAGCGTCTGCTAAATGACTAAATAAATAAATAAATAAAAAACAATCATATGCTCTCGCGGGCCACATAAAATGATGTGGTGGGCCGGCCACGGGCCTTGAGTTTGACACATGTGCTGTAGGTAATAGTGAACCTGAGTATCTGGAGTGGGAAACACGGAACACCTAATATGACAATCTAAACATCATCATGATTATGATATAAAACAAACTAATCCCATATGAGCAACAGTAATATGATGCTCTCCTTAGACTAGTAAATGTACCATACATGTCATGAAAAGGGGCTTCTCCAAATTCTTCTTTAATTTTCATGTTGTCATCTAAAAATGTATATATGGAACAATACTTGCTTATTACTGTGAATCCTTAAAAAACAACCTTTACTTAATTGGATATGCTGAACATGGGTTGTCTGTATACATCATCATCCAACAACAACAACAACAACAACAACAACAACACATAGTTGTCTATGCTTTTCAACCACCTTTATTTTGATATGTACACTTACCACATTTCCCAGTCTAATAAATTAATTATGGACAAAATTAAGACACTCTGAAATATATCACATTATGGAAGCAAAATTTGTGAATTGCATTTCATGTATAGGGCCCCAGCACAATATAGACTCAGAGGGACCCAAAGTACAAAGTACTGACCAGAATAAATACCATCAGAAAACACAGAATATTGTCAAGTTTTCCCTCCTTCTTCCTGTGATAGTAACTTTTCATTTGTGAGCACATTTATCTAGCCTGGTTCAGTTTTCCTTTAACCTCCGTATATGGCAGCATGCCTGTAGGCTACAGAGAAAGACTGCCAACACTGACAGTAATAGAAAATTTCACGGTTTGGGAATTTCTCAGACATTCAGTGATTTCCCCTAAGCACATGTGGGGTTTATCTGTTTTGTCATTTTTTTTAAATACCAGAATCATCTACACAGAACTGTAAGATGACAAAACACTCTGAGGTGTGTGCTTTTCCTGTATCAGTAAAGGCATTTTGAGTGCTCGGAGAGCGTGTGAAGTGTACTGTGGCCCAGATACCTCGAGGTGTGTGAGATGAGGCTGTTCGCCTGCAGCCACTCGTAAATAATGTGCGTAAGAGGAGAGAAGTCAATGCCAAGATCTTCTCTTTCCTCTCTGCTCTGACAGGCACAGCCAATCAGAAATCATTTGCTATCTCCCCTCCACCCTTGGCAAGCCACATCCATTTCACTATTGGACACTGTCAAGGGCTGCTCGGCTATCTGATGTCGAAGAGTCAGGTTATTAATAAGTGTCAGGGAGAATTGATGCGGCGCTTCTGGAAGAATCCAGCCCATTCCAGAGCTTTGGGGAGATGTCCTGGGATATGCAGAATGCAGAATAAAGTCTCGGCTGCTCCTAATGAGAAGCTTTCCATCATTCTGCTCTGCGCCATGTAGCGAGCAAATATTTATTTCTGCAAATGAAGGGTACTGCTCATACAAAAAGCATGAGTGCATGAGCGTGGGAGAGCAAGAGAGGACCAGAAATCATTTCTGTCATTTATTGGGACACCTTTTTACTTCCCTCTACAAAAGCCAGTGCCAAGTATCCTCTGCAGAAATACATTTTATAGTTATCAAATAAAAAATGAGTCATTGGTATCTCCAAAGCACATTATTTAATAAAGCCCTAGTGTTTTTGCAGAGCATGCACTGTCGTTCATCATAAGTCTTGACTCTCTTTAATTAAAGAATGTCTCTGTCGAACCCGCTCATGGCTGCTGATGGACACAGCCAGTTTCACATTATAAAGCTTTTCATTATTACAGAGCTTATAGCTGGAATAAAGGCACTAGGACAGACCCCACTCTAAAGAGATATTGAGAAGGATTTCCATTGACTCGTTGAGTATTTCTACTGAAAAACTTCTACTGGAAGACAATTTAGCATTTTGAATTGACCTATCGTGCATGTCTTTGGATTATGAGGGAAAGTGCAGCATTTGGAGGAAACCCATGGCAACACGGGGAGAACATGCAAACACCACACAGAAAGTCCTCCTAGCTCAGCCGACCTCAAACCAGGAAACTTCTGCTGAGGTGATAGTGACCCACACTCGTGACCCACTGAATTTAAAATGTTTTAATGTTGTGTCTTAAACACCCTCTCCTTGTGAAACAATAAACCCCAATCACGTTTACACTGCATTATCCTTCAATGATAGTTTCTTTGCAAATCATCACATTTAATACATTTTGAAACATTAGGATAATACAGAGAGATAGTCAGAGCTACAGCTACATACAGAGCCAGAGAAGGGACAAATTTGACATTCTGACCGATTGTTACTTTTAGTGTTAGCTTAATTTTTTTTTTACTATGATGCATTTTGATTTGTCATTATAAAAATCTTCTCTTGCAAAATGCACTCATAAGGAGTCCAAATCCAAAAATACACTTAACTATCAGTGACACTGAGCCAAGCCACGTCATCTCAGTCAAATGCTGAAAACATCGATGCACACTTATATCAACAGACAGTAAAAACAATCCTCTCCACTGCCCATGCTCAGAGAGGTTCCGTATCTCCTCGCACTCTAAACTGTAATATATATTTAGAGATAAAGGATCCAGTGGCCAGGTTGAATTGGGTTTATCACTGAGAGATCTCCAGATTTAATTGGGTTTGTGAGCAGAGAGAATGGTGCTCCATTAGTTCTGAATGGAACCTGGGAACTGCAATCACTCTGTCAGCAGAGAGAAGCACTATCAACAGGTCTCAAAGCCACATGAGAATCACCCACACCTTTATTTGTGTAGTACTCATTGTTTGCTTTGAAACTGAACACACGTAACAAAAAATTGATATGCAAACAAGCAAATTGATGACTGTGAATGAAAGTAAATATCTGACCACTGAGTGCTATGATTGAAAACCTTGACTACCATTATAATGAGACTTCAGGAAAAAATCAAATGCTAAAAAAGTGCATGTGGCTCAGTTCAGGTGTGTGTGTCCATGTGTTTTCGTCTGCAGCTGTCTGGAAAAGGTGTCTCACATCAGCATGGTGAATATCCAGCAGCCTCGGACACTTCAGGAGGAAATCAATGCCTATGACACGCTGACATTTCAATCCAAAGGTCCTGCATATTTGTTTTTCAGGGTTTTGGAGATGATCTCCTACATAAAGTACACAGCAGTGCCCAGAGGAGGAACGACCACAAAGGAACTCTCATTTTTCACTCTCATTTTCTCAGACCATAACACAACCCCCCTCTCTCCTCCCAGCATCCCCCATTCCTCTTTTTTTCTCCCTCCCCTTACATCCCCTCGCTAAGACAATCATCAATTACCCTTATCCAACAGCACTATCTCATCCCAGCTCATTTTGGAGATGAGGTTTCCATGCTACATGGTTACTGTCCAATCCTCTTTCTGTCAATCACCTCTCCTTCTTCCTCCCTGCACACGTTCTGAGATTGACAGCCAGTGAGCAAATCAATAATAATTATGGAATTGCAGAGGCTGGTGTTGGTCATGTGATTGAGCAAACAATCATTTGCATATGTAGTCAAGTACACATTATGGCCCACATCAAACACAAAGCATTAATGTCCCAAGTGGATTCATTTAGTATCTGATCAATATAAGATTATATTTATTGTGTCAACTGTGTGTTATAGGCACACCATACGCATGCAACACAATTTGTGGGTCCATGCAGACAGTGCCATTCAACACCACATGTGTGAGGTTAGAGTATAACATGCATCTGGTAGAGTATAAAAAAGTTATTGTATGGCACATGTGTCAAACACCATCCACACTAATCCGAGGTCAAGTATCCATTGAAGTTTCTAATGTTAAGTAGTTCAAGTCCACACTGAAAGATACAATAAAACACTCTGCAATGCAACACAATAACAGTCAATCAGATGTTGCAGGTGTATTTAATTGTTATACAGTTTTGTTTAATATACAGTAACTGCATTTTAATAAAAAATGCCACATCTGGAAGGAAGCAGGCATCTTTCAGAGGATTAACATGCTTTGGTCATCACCATCCATCTCCCTCAAGATCAAACTATGAACTTTCACTTCCATTGTGATCCCAATGGCGATATACATTGGCGAGACCTTGCTGAAGGCAAGTATCAGCAAGAAACTCAATACCTTCAAGTAGAGATGCATTCACTGAATTTGAAAATCCAATATTATGATCACATCACCAACAAAGAAGTACTGCAAAGCAGTGGCACATGCAGACTCCATATAATCAGCCCAAAGAAGACTCCAAACTGGTTGGCCACATACTCTGAATATAGAACCATAAAATCCTGAAGATATCAATGAGATGTTTCCCCCAAGTTCATTGCCAGATGTCGACAAGGACTGACACTGAATATCTGGAGGCCCCTCAACACCACATGGAACAACACAGGCACTCACCAAAGACTGGAAAGGCTGGAGAACACTTGCTGCATGATATGCTACCTAGCATAGGAGATTCTACACCAAGAGTGTCCAATCCTGCTCCTGTAAACCGACTTCAGCTTATTTAAGCATGTTTTCCCTTTCAAGAAGGAAAGCATTGTAAAAAGTATTGTAAAATTACAATTTCTTAGCATCTATGTTCTTGCAGATTTTTTTTACTCAGCAGTCTGTATGTGTGTGTGTGTGTGTGTGTGTGTGTGTGTGTGTGTGTGTGTGTGTGTGTGTGCATGTTTATGTGGTTTATGAGGACACAAATTTGTATAATGACATGTGACATAGGTACAAGGAGAAGGTGATTTATGAGGACATTTTCAGTGTGCTTATAAATCATACAGAGTGAGTGTAGAAATGTGTGAGGGTAAGTTTAGGTGTAGGGTGTGTAGGGCAATAGCACATACGGTTGTACAGTATAAAAACCATTACGTGGAGAGTCCCCGTAAACCATAAAAACCAACATGTGTGTGTGTGTGTGTGTGTGTGTGTTAAATCCTAGCCATAGAGGTAGTTCAATTAGTGTAATGAGTGCTAATGTTAATGTCTCTGTCACTCCAGTAGTCCAAAAATATTGGGCGAGAGTTAGGTTTTCTACACTGCAGCACCATAGAGACCCACTGAGCATTTACAAGGGAACCAGGCTAGGATCAAATCAGGGGGAACAAAGGCAGAATGGAATGGTTTAATTGATGCTACAGTACATGACTTTATCAATTCACACCCAATTCTATCCATACTTCAAAACACTACAAACATTCTATAAAAACAAAACAAGTCCACCAAAAACAGTTAGTGAACAATAGGTTTTAAAATACTTGTTCGTTTGACCTGTCCTTGCAGAAAGAAGACAATGCTATTTGATGGGGTTTGACATGCTATTCAGGTGTGCATTAAATTAATTCATGCAGATGTGTATCAATTTAGTACGATCAGAGAAAAAAAAGTGGACACTGACCATAAAGGCTTTCAGTAGATAATTAACCCAGCAGAGAGGGTATGTTACACCTTGCAATTAAATGTGCCAATTAAAAGGGTTTTATTGACAAATGCATTATCTAGTCTTTTACAACAATCCTTAGAACATGCATCCTCATTGGTAAACAGATATCTTTGTAAGGATGTGTTGCAAGACTTCTCAACTTATAAGCTTGGAGCATCCGTTTCACAGACGTCCTTGCAATGCACCTGCCCCATTGCAATCAGTGTAGTTCTCTGATGTAGCATAAACTCCAACAGTACATGCCCTGAGTAAAGCCCCGTTCACAACAAGGACGATAACCATAAAGATAACGATATTAGCGTCCACACCAGCAAACGATATCGTCTGTTTATTCTAAGTGCACATGCATCTACCACTTTAAATTCTCGAGCTCGTTATTGCAGGATGATTATGATTGGCTGTCAATGTTTGTATCGTTCATAAGCTGTAAATAAAATCGCTCTGAAAATGATTCCAAAGATACCATTTCTCTGTGCATTTATCATTATTGATAACAGGTGTGAACAGGCCTTAACACTGGTTGTTAATATTGTTTCACTTTATTTTGAAGGTCCCTTTAACACATTCAGGTGACTATAAGTAACATTGCACCTACATTTCTATTAACTCTCATTATTAGTGTATTAGTAGACTGGTAGAGAATAAGTTGACATGTACTTGCAAAGTTACTTACAGTCAGTAGAATGTCTGTTGGGAGACCATCACAATAAAAAGTTAGAAGATATGAATCTGACAGTCTACTAATATTCTAATGAGAGTTTTTTGACATGTAGCTGCAACATTACTTAGTGTCAACAAAATGGACAAAATGGACCATCAAAATAAAGTGTTACCGTTAATATTAATGCACACCAGCTGTACTATTCACACCTCCAACAAATCAATCAACCATGCGTTCTCTCTATTTATTTGTCTCTTTCATTTTTGACCTCTCTCATCATCTTATCTATCTCTAACTTCTTGTTGATGCAATCTGGAGTGTTTTAAGGCCAGTTAATAATAGACGCTGGGGTCAAACCCATGAAGATCGCTGGAGGAGGTCTCTTTCCCGCTGCTGGGTCACACAGTTTCTCCATGACTCTGAGCAATCAATGGAGGTGATGGCAATCCAGTGGAGTACCAGAACCAACTCATCGATATGCTTTGCGTCCAAGACCATCCTGGAGGGAGACATCCGGTGGGATGCTCTCGGGATAATGAGCAGCTAGTCTAACACACAGCTGGTACCACCACTCAGACCATGGTACAATATGCCAGAATATTGATTACCTTAATGCTGTGTTCAGTGAAGTGAGGAAGACTAATTTGAATGTATACATTCTGTTGGGTGCGACAAAGCTGAAATATATTGCATTGACAATTTCAGGTTTGTTCTCTTTTAGAGGAATAATATGGCAATGGTTTTCAACTTCTAACCATGAAGGTATTCCAATGTCTGTCTTGGAAGCTGCCATATAAAAAAACTGAATTGTTTAACATCAACTGCACAAATCTATTTGTTCTGCAATGTTACTATAATGTCATACAATCTTTATTTTAAAATCTGAAACGTATGTAACCTACAAGGTTTCAAGTTGTAAGTCCGACTTAAAGTAGCACTCCATTGCACTTTTCCAAGTTGGAAATTTGTACTTACCAAGTGGAAATGAAATCACAACGCCCCAGAATCACCTGGTCTCTCTCGGTTAGACTTCAATGTTTTTCCTGTTTGTGTGAAGATGAATGCTGATACTACAATAGAACAGTCTGCTAGGAGTGTCTACGAATAGCAGGAGCTGGGTCCTCAGGTCCAGCTATAGGTCAGACCACTGCTGAGAGGCATGAAAGGGCTCATGCAGCGGCTCAGTGATGGTCCAGCGATGGCCTGGTGGGGAGGGGAGCAGGGTGCAGTAACATCAGTGCCACACTAGGTCAATAGCACTGTGGTTTCAAAATAGTTGTGTCTGCTGAATCAATGTACTTGCAAAAAGATCAAACCCAGCAGCACAATTGGGGCTTTCCGGTGATCTGTCTTTCATTCAGTTTCGCTATGTGCCTTCCACCTTTTTTTATTTTCTAAGGACCGAAACATAAATACATAACTGTTGAACACCTACAGCACACAGCTTGTTTTGCTAGTTTTGTTTCTGTTAGGTGTCAGTTGTAGTGTGATGCACCGTTTTTTGCCCTGATATTTTTGGTGAGTATATTCGGTATACGGGGATGATCTCTTAAGCCACACCCTCTCTTGTATTGATGATCTGTGCCCTTTCAACGGTTTCCCTGCTGCTTCAGGTTCCCACCCCGCTGAGGTTCCATCGGACTGACAGAACCGCAGGGTTCTCTATACTTCTGCCCCGTAACTGCGCTTAGATAAAGGTCAGGTATTGTGCTTCTGTACAGGCTAAATGGGCCCAGTAGCCTCAGTTTCACACAGCTTTTAGAAGTCTAAACAAAACAGCCTACGCAGGGGTGCAACTCTCTGGCTCAGATACATACAGAACTGATATTCTTCAAACTGTCTTTTCAAAAGTTTCTAAGTTGCTCAGACAAACTGGAAAAAATAGAAGCTGTGCTGTAGAGTGGCCACCTAAGCGTCACTTGACCTTTATACTCAATAAAACATCAAACTTTAAAACTTTATGAATGCATTTATATGTTGGATTGATTTGGAGGCTCCAATAGCCAGAATGTTAGAAGGTTATGCATTGATTCAGGTACAACCCCAGTCAGGAACAGCAAAACATTTGATAAATATCCTCTATATTTAGCAATAGTTATGTAAGACTTTTAAAGTATCTTTTCTTGGTCATTAGGAATAATGACCCAATTACTTCACCTTGCCTAGACAGGCTAAATGACTGAATAGTTACTCAGTCTGATTTGCAGCTTAGTTTTACTGTTAATGTTTATGACAATCAGATGACTGATGTGTCAATAACATAGAAGTTGTAGTTATGTTCTGAATTGACACAATCAGATTTTGTACAGCTTAAATTTTTCAAAACTGTTAATGTTTATGAACACACAAAACAACAACAACGACAATAACAGACTGACTATGATAAAAAAGTTACAAAGAGATGTGTGAGGGAAAAACAACAATAACATAGCATTAAAAGTTGTAGTGCATATTGGTGCTCTGGTGTAAAAACTCCACTGTATCCACTCACAAAGTTCTGAAGAAGCTGACACAAGTGAGCCAATTAAGTTTAGATGAAAATCGAGTCAAAAATGTACAATTGTGATTTAGCTAGTCATCAGAAATGGGTCATGGGTCAATTAATTAACAAATACACAGTAAACCTTTTTAGAGAAGTTGCAATCAATCATTGCATTGTGTCTTGCTGTATTTTGCCACAAGTGTTAGAACAAATCTTATGTAAACTACTAAAAATGCAGGTGAACTTTAAACTTTATAATTATACAGGCATTCCTTTAGATTGTTGAGCCATAATGATTAGTTGTGACATTCAGAACAAAATATATCTTCATAATTTCAGTAGAAGTATAATCGTTTATTTATAAGGTATTCTGGCTGCTGTATATTCTGATGTATTGCACACATACAGATCAAACGCAATAGCAGTAATAGTAATTATATAAAATGTTCTTTTTTATAGAGATATATTAATCATAACCGTATTTGCAAAATACAGCGTTATATGTTGCATTAGAAGAGCTAACAACACTATGGACAAACTGCTTATGATTCTCTTCCATTAAAAGATAAAACTGATCTGGCTTGGAAACGTCTTGGCCCAATTACTCAAAGAGAGTTTAACAGATAAAGCTCCAATAAAACTGTGAAGCCTTTTAATGAGGCAAAGCGGAATCAAAGTTTAGCAGAAAACTATCAAGCAGGGCTTTGGAGGCCTGACACTCCGTCCCTGCATTTCATTATGGCTCCAAGCTGTCAGTCCCTGGTTCATCTCTCTAATGGAATTAGCCGCTGTCATCCGCTCAGCCACACGACTGCATTAACACAATGGAAGGTGCAGATATATTTCCCTCTGAGTCTGCTCGTACTGTCCCTGGCCCATAAATTATGAAATGTAGTGCTTTAAAGGTCAGCAGAGAGATTGCTTCTGTGTAGAAGCGTCGGTTCTGTATAGCAGCGAATGCTATCATGTTCTATTAATCGATCTTGTTTATACTGTTCATTGGAACAGAACCTGTTTGTTTAATTGAAATACTAATCGACAGCAAATGAGGGATCGAATTAGACTTTTCACATAGATGTATATTTTTTTGTCCTATTTTTTACTTTCAAGTTTTTTTTTAATCTAAAATTATAATCCCAATTTTGGCAGCACTAGTGATTACTAATGATTCTCTACTTGTGATTTCATCCATATAGCACCTGTCATTTTTTTCTTGCCTAACCTCAATATAAATTACTGCCCAAATTAAAACCGATCGCTAGCATTATAATCAACAAATATGTATATTTAAACAACTGATACAGCAAAGCAATGACACACATTTGTCATAAGCAAATGCAATATTTGTACATATTAGGTTTCTACATAAGAAATATATTTTCATATGAAGTAAAACATTTCTGAAACCTATTAGAAACTGGATATAATAATTTGAATACTGTTGCATCAAAACAGTGCACGATTCCAATGCAATCTGCTTAAAATAAATTCCATATTAACCGACAGCACAAGATGTATACAGCCCATCTCTTGATCTTATGCCCAGAGCTGGTGTAAAATAACGCAGTGACGGACAATTCCACGACTCATCTCTGTTTCTCTATAAAAGTCCAGTAACCATATATCAGCAGCATCTACCCCCACCCTGACTTTCTTTTAAAGGAAATTCAAACTGCTAGAATCCAGTGTTTCCTAAGGCCCCTTGAACCCCCCAAAAGCCCGCAGTGGCCCTGAAGTGCTGTCCCTCCATTAGATTAACCCATGGTCATGACCAAGGGGGGCATGATTAAGTTGCCGCAAACTCAATTGTAGAGGGTTACATGTAAGATAATGGTTAGTCTACAGAGGAGACAGGCTAAAGCTAACATCAATCCTGCGCTAATCTAAAACTCTGTCCCTCCTTTTATCCATGGGTCATACGCAATCATACCCCATTGATCTCTCGTCAAAACATTTCAGCTGCGAATTAGCTAAGTACGGCCCATTGAGCAGTTGTGGAATCCATAAATTAATGAGATTACAAGATGCTGTTTATGCACAATTATATAAAATGTATCTTCAATAAACTGATCATGCTAATCTGACAACACTAAGAATATTTCAGAGGGAGGCAGGATTCAACTTTCTTTTGAAGCTTTATTAGTGCTGCTGCTTAAGCTTATTTTCTTTAGTATTAAACTGCAGTGCATAACTCATCCCATATTAAATACAGTTTAAATTCTGTGGCACGGTTTTACAGTAATTGTGTTTATTTCTTCTGTGGAACACCAACAGAGATTTGTAGTCAAAGTCCATATAATGCAAGTGAATTGGTTCCTTAAAGTTGATGCTTCAAAAACTATGCAAAGCAAACTTGACAGTAATCCATGCAACTTTTACCAACCGTCGGCATGCTGTGAATGTCAGCACATTATTAAGTGGAAGCGATGGTTTGTTGTTTCAAAGGTTTATCAACTTTATCAACTCACACATACGCAAGACATTGATTAACAATTGGGTTGCATTAATTGTGTTTGTTTTGCATGTTTTTTGAAAGTCATTAACTGTACATATGGGATGGCATGAGGGTGACTAAATTATAAAATATTTTTCATTTTTTGGTGGACAATCATTTTAAGAGATCAGGCTTATGTTTTTCATTTTAAGTTAATATGACGGAGGAACTCAAGCCATACCTAGAAGGCAAAATATCATACATTTTCGGGATTGGCCGTGTTTGACTTGGGAAATTCGACAACCACCAAGTAACAACCCAGCAGTGACTTTTTGTAAGGAATATATAAACATCTGATTAATTTCAGTTGTTTCCATTTTTATAGTATATTACAGCAATTCATCTGCTTTTTCTTTTGAGAGCTGGATTTTGTCCCAATAAATTCATTTCCTCTAAAAACACAGGAGTTTTTTGGTCATACGCAGAGATGCTGGCTCTGATTTTACCTCATGGTCTTGATGTAACCCAGCACTGCACCTCTAACCTGGCCTTTCTCCTCTGCCGTCCTTCCGTTTGCAGGATTATTGATCAGGCTCAGGCTGTAGGCGGCAGGAGATTTAATGATGTTCCCCTTTGTTTGAAGGAGGAGGAGGCCATTTCTTCTTTTGACCACTGAAAAGGCCGCCAAACCTCTTAAAGAGGGGATGTCTCATGGCTGTGTGACTGGCCCTGCTAATTACCCCTCTGTGTGCATGTGTGTGGGTGTGTGCAGTAAATGAATGCCGAATGCACTATCCCCTCACAGCTACTCAGAAAGTGCATTCAACATCTTTGACCTTGTGCATGTTTGTGTGTGTGTAGTTTCTCTGAGGTCTTGAGATTTCTTCTTGCACTCTTTTTTCTGCCTCAAGTCATGCATCAACTCAGATGCTCACATATTCATTAATGTCCATGCAATAGCACATGCACAAACCTCATTGTAATTTTTTTTTACTTTTTGGAAATGCAGAATTGCTATAAACTCATTATTGCGAGGGTCAAAGCTTGTGGCGATTGTCGTGGTCAGCATTATAAACCAATTTCAGCTGCCTTTGTGTGAGTGACCCCTGAGGTCAAAGGTCATTGACTCTGCAGGCAATCCCCAATTGCTAAAAGGCCATCTACAAAGCCCCCTAAAACACACACAGCACAAAGCAGTAGAAAACACAGATTTCGAAGATGAAGATCGAAGTAGATTTTCTTACAGAGCTTGTAGTTATGTTTGGACCAGTTTAAACTGCCATTTTGATCCTGAATGAATGAATGATCCTGATTGCTTGAGTTTGGATGAATCTACACCAATTTGCCCATTTATTATGCTTTTGATTTTGGGCAAATCCTTAATATGAAATGATTATTCTCTTCCTTGTGGATTTTTTATATGCTGATGGTAATAATGGTTATGTGGTTGTAATAATGGTTATAATAGTTCAATAATTCTCATCCATGCTGTTGAAGCAGTATATAGATCAAGATGTCACATTTTACCTGTTAAGGCCCAAATGTACTTATGCCAAAGTGCTTTTTCATTCTTGACTCAAAGTTTCAAATAACTGAGCAATGGTATATATCGTTAGCAAACATCCCAATGCTGTCCACAGCCCTGGAAATGTCCTGGTGTTTAGATGAATATGTAAATATGTGCTACACACTTTCCTTTGAATAACAAAATAAACACACAACAAAAATGACAGCAGTGAGAAAACAGCAGCCAAAAAAGCATCTGATCATAGTGATGTGGGTATATTTACAACAGCCTTGCAATTCAGCACTCCAAACAAATCACATCACATTTATTTATTTAGCACTTTATACAATAGCTTGCTTCAAACCAAGCAGCTTTACAGCGTAACATGAAAAAAGTAGTTTTCATTAAAATTACCAATTCAATTCCTGCTATGAGTCATATTTATTGTCCATTCAAATTTTCAGAGTGGAAATTCAACAAAGTTTAAGACCATACAATCAGACAAAGTCGACCTGTGTAGAATGAAGACTCTACCATGTAGACATGACCAAAACTCAACCAACTGCTTATAATGCAATCTTTTCTTCAAATTTGAGGTCAGACAGTATTGAATGCTGATGAGAAATGCATCCATTATATCAAAATGATGCCCCCCTAATAGTCAAACTGAAACTCAGCATATAGGGTACTTGCCTCACAGACATGAGAAATATGTCTATAGAAAGCTTGAAATATCTACTTTTAAACAGACCAATATGTGTGTGCTTGAGTGCAGAATAGGCTATATATTAAATATTGCTTAGTATATATATATACATATAGTATATATTTAAGTAATTAAATTAATATAAACGTGCAATTATTCAACTAATATCTTAAATTAACCACTATTAGTCGACTATAAAAATCAGGGACAGCCCTACAGCCTTGTGTAATAGGGTCAAAGAGGAATATAGTGCTCCGATCTGACAAGTAAGCAAACTGTAAGGTTTTATTTTTATGATATGGTGATTTTTAGAGCTTGACACTGCTAATCATTTTAACATTTTTTAAAAACATTTTAGTCACTGCCAACATTTACATTTTTAGTTGAAGAATTCCTTTAAAAATGAGCCTGTGTGTGAGGGTCAGAATGTCTTCCACTGCTGGTCAATAGTGTGATGGATGGCTGATGAGTTGAATTGCCTCACACACATGCACGCACGCACGCACGCACGCACGCACGCACGCACGCACGCACACACACACACACACACACACACACACACACACACACACACACACACACACACACACACACACACACACACACACACACACACACACACATGCTACCTGTCAGACAAGGACACACGCTCAACACACTGCTGTCAGAGGCTGGAAATAAACAGGGCAGAGCTTCAGTATTCAAACAGAGATTTCCTTTATGCAGATGAATGAGGTTGAGTAGATTACCACCGCTAAAACGTAGTGCGAGCGCATGAGAGTGGCAGCAAACATGTGTCTGTTTGTTGAACCACCGTCTAAGAGCTAAACTGTGCAAATAACATATCCCATGTGCACCAAGGGATATTCCTTTGCTTATTTTACCTCTCTCTCTTTTTTTAAAAATGAGAACTGATACAGGCGCTTGCTGAGCAAACAGCAGCATGTCGAGGGGAAGCTGGCTCTGGGGTCCTGGGACTTTCGTCCGGCGTATGGCCTGATTGAAAATCATTCTGATGTGGCAGCTGGAAAGGTTATCTGTGAAATGAGTTCAGCGCAGGTCCCCATAGCTCCCTGTACAGGGCCAGGTTGTGTGTGTGCTGCTTAAAGTGTGTGAAAGAAACTGCACATTAATAGTGAAGGAGAGAAAGTGCAAGCATGAAATAAAGATAAAGATGCAAGTGCACTGCACGCTGCCCTTGCCTCAGGGTATGAGGGTGGGTTGTGTGTGTGTTTACCTGCATCAGCCTTGCATGCATGCATTGGTCTGACTGATTATTTGCTTATGTTGCTTTGTGTGGGTGGCTTGTGTGCAAGTCTGTGTGTGCAGTGCATGCATGCATCGGTCTGTATCCATTTAAAGCAGCAATGTATTGATGTGCCTTAAATGTTCTGGTTAGGGTTTATTCTAAACAGTTTTGCAGAGCAACTGAAGGTCGCAGGCAGCACTACAGTGTTAGTACTTTTTCCAATGAGTTGGCTTAGTAGTGTGGTTAGACCGCTATCCTAAGAAAAAAACTGAATGTGCTCCTTTGTAAAAAGTTAATCTTGTGGTGGAAAGTTAGATTCCTTAAAATGAACTTGTTCAATCAGAGGGTTTATGTAAATTAACAGTTTATTTTTCTTCTTCTTCACTGATTTAAGTCCATAGGGTGTTTTGTTGAATACAGCATACATTTACCTGATTTGTTAGGTGTCTTATCAGGTTAACTACTATGTACTTAAGTGCTTAATTAGGTTTAGTGCTATGTCGTTTATTTCATTGTTTGGTAAAATGTACATATTTGCTCATGTTGCATTATAAAACACGTTTACTGCTATTGAGGTGGAATATGGGATAGGTTAGGGATATGTTTTGTAGTTTGGTTAGGTTTAAGGGTGGGTTAAGGGGTAGAAGTAGGTTCAACAGTGTATGGATGTAATTACATAAATTATATACAGATGTACAGATTAAAGACACTTAATATAGAATGAATCCTATTGACAAGTTTTATACTTTCACTCAAATTATTCATTCATTCATTCATAGCCAACATTGTTTTAAAAAAAGGTTGTAGTGTAGCTATCTATTTTACTCAAAACAGTAGCTTGACTGCAGTTTTAACTACTTCAGATTATGACAAACTTGTAGATTGGCAAGATACCGTTTCAAATAGTTTATCCAATACTGGTTCAAATCCCCTAACAATAAATATAAAACATCTGCAACTAAACTGATTGGTAATATTTACATGCTGACTTGCGATTGTTCAACTTTCATTTCAGCTTTATTTTTATTAATCTTGCCTTTCTTGAATATATTTAGAAAAACATAGCCACTAGTGCATATGAGACTGTGCTAGTGACTCATCTTATGTGATGCCATTAGCCAGTAACCATTGACACAATGCTGTTTTCCTGAAACTCATTTACGGCTCAAGCATTTGTTCATGATATCGGTCATGCACTAACTGAGCAACTGCCATTAAGATGAAAGGACATGTTAACCAAATAACTTTCTCCAGGTTTTATAGACTCTTTGGTCAGGTCAACAGCAATGCTGATCTGATGTAGTGTTGCATTTATATAGACATAAACCTTTTGCTGCCTTAAAAGCACTGTTATTTTTCATTTGCTTATATTCTAGTTGTGTGTGCATTTGAGTGCACTGTTGTAAAGAAGTATGTATGTTACCAGAATAAGTTAACCAAGCATGCATTGATACGTTATTTGAGTTTACTGTATGTGCGTTTTGACGTTTTTGTTGATCTGTTATCTCTTGCATGCAGCATCCACTGATTGGCTCGCGGCTGTGGGGTCCTTATCCAGCCTTTGAATAGCATTGACCTCTGTCATGACCTCCAGCCGGACCTCATCTCTGCCTCTCTGCTTCTCTCCTATTTCTGTACGTGTGTTTGCAGGAAAAGAAAAAGAGAGGGGGATTGTGTTGTCCACTTGAGAAAGGTTTAATAGAGGGGGTCATCTGGCGGGTGGGTCACTCATAAAGCCACGGGTCCAGCCGGGCTGAACAATGCATAACCCATATGACCTCTGACCTGACACATGTGCTCCATTTCTGCAGCAGTAGAACAAAAGGGTTTTTTTGGTCATAAAAAATTGCAAATCCAAGATCCATCATAACCTCTATGAGTAATGCATTACTGTAATAAAATGATAATTCATATAATGATGTAATGTAAGATAAATTCTCATTCTCAGTACCAGCGCCAGTTGTGTTTTCCCATGACTTAGTACTAATATAATTAACAGGACACTGAACCTATTCACGATATCTGTTTAGTGTGTAAGGCAAAACAAAATAATTTCAAATGTTTGCTTTTGGTCAGAATGTAAGCCAATTTGCATGTTGCCATTTATCATTAGGTTACAGTTGGTTACATAGACAACAAAAAAGCAAAATCAAATCAAACTTTTTGTTCAGTCCCATTGTGAGGTTGACATTTCTTCCTTTGAAAATTGTATTTCAGTAAGCAAAATATATATATATATATATTTTTTTATCTTCTTTGTTAAAGTTACATTAATAGTAACGTTTCAGTAGCCTGTGTTTGCATTAATATTGGGCTTATCAAGATCAGGAGTTCAACTTTGTTATGAGAAAACATCAAAATGACGTCCCAAAAATCTAATTTCATTTAACAAAAAAAAAAAAAGGTTTGGCAAAAATAACTGGAATACAGACAGTTGTAAAAAAAATACTAATAATAAATATACAATTATCTTCCATGCATAATTTCCTTAACTCATTAAGTATGTGATATAAATTACAAACTAACTTTGATTGGGTTCAATAATGTAGTGATTTCAGTTATGTTTACAAGTATTAACAATACATATAGAAAGGGAAAAGGAAATCACTGCCATAATGCTCTCAAAACATTTTTATTTGCACATAGGACATATATTTCACCTGTTTCAGGTTTTATTTATTTTTTCCTCCTGGAGCCTATTAGCAAGAAGAAAGTAACAAAACTGTATCCACATTTAGAAAATCAGCCATTGGAACACTTTGTCGTTTCATTTGATAATTTGTCAACTTATATTTGCTTGTTTAATTTAACATTCAATAGCAAACATTACAATGTAGCAACTACAATGCAGTTAACATATTCTGATTAGTAGCCTGATAACTGATTGCTGTTTTGGATCAATTTCCCAAATACCAAGCACAATGATACATGATCCTCAAGATGACTGAAATGCCATAATCAAATCAATTTTAAAGAAACCGATTAAAAGTTCCATAGTGTTTTAATTACGCTCCATTATGTTTTAATTATTAATCGTTTCTGTCAGCCATATCTAATGATGAAATACAGTCAATACCATCTAATGTAATGCACATGTTTTATTATAAATATCAATCATAACGTGAAAATTAAAAAAATTACATACATATGATATATTAAGTGTTCCTCCATCATGCAGTCTTCTTGGGTCCAGATAGAAGATACAGCACACCTACAAAATATAAAACGTAGAGAAAGGTGAACGTCTCTTTAACTGAAAAATATAATTTGTTATTTAAAACAAATCATAAATTAAATATGATTATTGACATCTGAAAAAAGACAAAAACAAACTGAATACTATAGGTACTGTGATGCCAATAACAATTTTATTTTCTAAATTTGTATTTTTATTTAGAACAGTCGAATAGCATGAAACCAAATTAAAATGGCATACAAACCTATGGTGTAAATTACAAAGAAAGGTTGCCTCATCTAAGATGAGCTTCTGTGGATGATGATGGCCAGTCCTCAGGGGCTGATTGGGGCAGTCCTGAATTGATCTGTGTGTGAAAGAGAGCACTGTCACACAACTGCAGAATGTGTCCAGCCACAAACGTGACTCTGAGAGCCAGCAGCTGTAGGGAGAGATGGTAAGATGTACGCTCCATATGGTGATGAACTGTGTCTGCAAATATGCGCTAGTGTGTTTGTATGTTGATGGTGCTTTCTATCTCTCTCTCTGTGTGTGTGCGTATGTGCATGTATGTGTGACCGCACTGTTGATTTGTGCTTTGAACCTGCAAATCCACCTACGGGGAATATGAGGTGAGAGAAATGGCAGGTTTTAGGACACTGAATCACCTTGACAGTTGCATGCAAGAACTGCACAACTACACACACACACACACACACACACACACACACACACACACACACACACACACACACACACACACACACACACACACACACACACACACACACACACACACACACACACACACACACACACACACACACACACACACACACACACACACACACACACACACACACACACACACACTGTACTTCTGTCTTAAATGCATTCTCTACTACAGTTACTTTCTATCTATTGGAAAAGTGGAAGCTAAGTAGTAGGTTATAATTTTTTTTAAATAATATTAAAAAATATATTTTATACATGACAAAGACAGTAGATAGATTTGTTCAAGCTTTTCACTCTTCAAATTCACAGGTTTAAGTGTGGCTGAAGTGTCTAAATATTTTATGGTGTCACTGTAAGAATACAAAACACTCTGAACTTCAGTACTCTATAATCAAACATTGATACTGCAGTGTCCCGAACAGTGATTTTATGTGCAGTCTATCATTGCAGATTGTACAGGCTGATTCATGCTGTATCCTGCTGATTTCTCCTCCGAGATGTAAGTCAATCTGTCTCTCTCTAACCACCTTTAAAATGCTCTGACGGTTTCCAGCGCTGCAGCTGCATTTATTTGTGACGGGGTCAAAAAACTTCTTTAGCTGAGTTCAAATGGAGGTACGATGAGGATCCCGTAAAAGCATCTTTATCCAGGAGCGATTACAGATATTATTGACTGAAATAAATCCCAAATCACAACTGATGTAGTTGGAACTGCCCCCAAAGGGCCCTCCTGAAATGGTTGCCACAATTAACCATCACAAATGCACCTGTTTAACTGAAGAAGGCTGGTTACCCACAATGCATCAACATAATCCTCTGTCTAATGACGTTCTCTCTGCGGAGCTTTCATGAAGAACCTAATGAAGAGATAACCAACATGGCTCGCGGGAATACAGCCACCATTATCAGTCCAAGTATATGAGAAAACATGGATCTCAGCATTTACTGATTTTATCATTTGTAATTTCGTCGCTATTTTAAGTTCTTGTCACACGAGAATGGTTAAATGGCTAAATGAATCACGGGCATGTCCAGTGCCCTTGACTGCCTGTGTGATGGATGGGCCTGTCAGCCAATGATAGTGGCTAGACAATGTCCTGAGATGTTTTTGGAGGGCTATTTTGCAGTGACACAGGGGCAATGGGGCATGTTATTGGGCAAAGACGAGGAGTGGGACTGTCATGCTCCCCTTTCACTCAAGCTATTGAGAACAGAAACCTCTCTGGAAGCAACATTACCAGTCAGTCATCATGGGGAGACCGTGATAGGGTTTCTGAATGCTTTTTTAAAGCTCTGGCTGTAAATATTGTATTTCTCAGCTTCCACTGTTGTCCTGATTTAGACATTCATTATGATGGTTCAGCTGGATCTGTGTATTTGATATATGTATTGGCTGTGTTTTAAAGGTCTTACTCCTGTCTAGGGAAAATGCAGCAATATTTCCACAGTCAGACTTTGAAACAAAACTAGATTTTTTTTTTTTTTTTACATTTTCTAAAGAAAGTGTAACTTAACCATGCACAAACTGCTGCTAAAATGTTGGAGTTGTCCCACCAACTTTCCCATTATCTGCAAATCACTTGCTTACTGCAGGTGCTCAAAAATGTTGTTAGGACATTGGTAGGATGTTCTGGGGGGTAACTAGGGTGTTTCTCTGAGGTTGCTAGGGGATTGGGTATTCTGGGTGGTTACTAGGATGATTGCTCGGGGGTTGCTAAGGTACTGTTGCTTACTGTCCCAAGTTTAAAGAGCCCAATCTAATGTCTCTATGATGTTCCGTTCCATACCAACATACAGTGAGACATTTTTTTACATTAATTTCATAATTTTACATTAATGTAATTGAAAGCAAATATACATTGACACTATATAGGTAATATTTAAGTGTTCTGGGGTGAAGGGCATCATCTCATGGCTGAACTCAATGCTTGAAGGCAAAATGAGAATCAGGAGCACTAATGGATCCCGACATATAGAATGTTTTAATGGGCTTGATATACTTGGAAAAGTCAAGTTTGTTGCTTAAAGCTGATGTGAGTGTTTTCTGTCTTGCTACCGCTGCCCGATGGAAGTGCAAAGACTAGGATTGTTTTCATATCAGTTTCGTCAATCCTCTTCCTATCTGCTATTGATTGGCCAAGCATAAATTCCTGACCCAAAACTCACACTATTGGTTGAGTGGTGGAAGGGAATATGTCAGACCACTCAATTTGAAATCTGCCATATTTCCGTATAGTAGCTTATGGATGCTCATTTCTGCTGCACGATTGTTTTGAGCAAATAGAAAACACACCTGAATCATTTGTTTGTGCGTTGTATAAAAGTCCAATGTGAATCCCACACACTACTTAAACTTGCATCACTACGAAATGCATTATTTGCAGTATTTTGATCAATCAACATTCCTCGTACTTACTAGATTGCTTTGAGGCAAATGCCTGAGCTATAAATGCATTGTGACTAATTGGAAGCACAGGAAGATGACATCATGATAATGCTGACAGGCTGATGGCGCCACAAGAACGGACACAGTTCCAATATATAATTAAAGCTGCAAGCAGAGATGGAAGGGACCTCGCACACGGCTCACCGCCTACCAGTGGCTTCAGAAAGACAGGGAACGGTGAGCAATATGCATTTAAAAAGGTAAATATAGAGGAATATGTCAAAGTAATTTATATGTGCCAAATCTGCTGCCAGCTGGTGGCGCTATGTCTATAACTGAACATTAACATGTAGATGTCTTCAGGCTAGCACTTTTATCAAACATATGAAGTTTGGTGCAGATTGAACATAGTATGTATGAGTTAGTGTAAAGCCATATCCTGTTGTCAACAGGTGGCGCTATGATAACATCTGAATATTGGCCTTTCGATGTCTTCAGGCCAGGACTCTTACCAAATATGTGAAATTTGGTGCAGATTGGACATTGAATGCTTAAGTTAGTGTAAAACAAGTCATTTCCTGTTGCCAGCAGGTGGTGCTATGTCTTTAACTGAACATTGGCATTTAGATATCTTCAGATCAATACTTTTATCAAACATATGAAGTTTGGTGCAGATTGAACATGGTATGTTTGAGTTAGTGTAAAGCCTGGCATATCCTGTTGTCAACAGGTGGCGCTATGATTATATCTGAATATTGGCCTTTAGATGTCTTCAGGCAAGGACTCTTACCAAATATGTGAAGTTTGGTGCAGATTGGACATTGCATGTTTAAGATAGTGTAAAATAAGTAATTTCCTGTTGCCAGCAGGTGGCGCTCTGATTATAATGGAATATTCGTATTTAGATGTGTTCAGGCCTGGATTCTTATCGAACGTGTGAAGTCTGGGGCAGATCGGACATTGTATGGCTGAGTTACAACAACTTTTATTCCCATGGCGAGACATCGAAATTTGTGATGCCGCCATGGACACGCCCATTAGCGAAAACTCAAGTTCTTCGCAATTTAACATCACTAAGGCCTTTAGGTTAGACTGACCTAAATATTATGTTGATGTCATTAAATCTCTAGGAGGAGTTAGTTACAGAGTAAAACATATCACTTCCTGTTGCCAGCAGGTGGCGCTATGAATTTATATGAATATGGTCACTTAGATCTCTTCAGGTCAGGAGTCTTATCAAACATGTGAAGTTTGGTGCAGATCGGACATTATATGCCTGAGTTATAACAACTTCCTGTTTCATGGCGAATCATCGAAATCTGACAGGACGTCATGGACAAACCCTCCCAAGAAAACTCTAGATCTTCGCAATTTAACGTCACAAAGGGCTTTAGATTACAATGACAAATTTTGGTGTAAATCTGACGTAAGCTCTTGGAGGAGTTTGTTAAAGTATGACACCTGAAAATGGCAAAAATGACACAAAATATGACGAGAAAATTCAAAATAGCCGACTTCCTGTTTGGTTTCTGATTTCGTACCAAGAGACTTTTTTGTAGGTATTGTTGAGGGTAGTGTTGCTGGCCCCTGGAGATCCAGGTAAAAAGTCTGGACATCTGCAATCTCACTTAAGACATGAGAGCACTCCATATACCACTGCAACCTTAAACCAGTCACCCCACACTTGGGAGAACAAGAGAGATACACAAAATATAGAGACTGAGAAAGATCCTGAGATGCCAGACTACTGAGGAAAACATCTGTTCAATGGGCAATGTTTAACAAGTCCTCAATGGTTTATTTGTCAAACCAAACACTTAAAGTGGACCAAATAGTGAAAACAGGTGAATAATGACTGAGCTCAAAATGTCCTTGAAAATGAATTCACATCTCACACTGGTCCAACTTTAATTGTGAAACAGCCTGCTTTCCAATCACGTTATATGTGACCCTGGACCACAAACCAGTCATAAGGGTCATTTTTTTAAATCGAGATCTATACATTATCTGAAAGCTGAAAAAATAAGATTTTTATGGTTTATTAGGATAGGATAATATTTGTCTGAGATACAACTATTTGAAAATCTGGAATGTGAGGGTGCAATATATATATATTTTTTTTATTATTATAAATATACAGTATCTCACAGACGCGAGTACACGTTCACATTTTTGTACTCACTTTTGTGGCCAGCGGTTTAGACATTAATGGCTGTGTGTTGAGTTATTTTGAGGGGACAGCAAATGTACACTGTTATACAAACTGTACACTCACTAATTTACATTGCAGCAAAGTGTAATTTCTTCTGTGTTGTCACATGAAAAGTAATAATAAAATATTTACAAAAATGTGAGGGGTGTACTCACTTCTGTGAGATACTATATGAATGAATGAATGATGCATTTTTTAAATAGCACTTTATTGTGTATTTTTGTACACCCAAAGCGCTTTACAATAATGTGGGGGGGTCTCTCCTCAACCACCACCAGTGTGCAGCATCCACTTGGATCCACTTGATCCATACAGGTGGAGAGGAGAGTGAGTCATAGAGCCAATCAAGTAGATGGGGATTATTGGGAGGTCATGATTGACAAGGGTCATAGAAGGAATTTGTCCAGGACACCAGGGTTACACCCCTACTCTTTATGAGAAGTGCCATGGGATTTTTAATGCCCACAGAGAGTCAGGACCTCGGTTTAACATCTCATCCGAAAGACAGTACAGTGTCCCCATCATTATATAGGGGCATTAGGACCCACACAGACCACGGGGTGAGCACCCCCTGCTGGCCTCACTAACACCTCTTCCAGCAGCAACCTAGTTTTCACCAGAGGTCTCCCATCCAGGTACTGACCAGGCTCAAACCTGCGTAGCTTCAGTGACCGTGCCACTCCTATATATTAGGGGTGGCAAGGTACATGTATTTGTACCGAACCATCACGGTACGGACCTCTCGGTTTGGTGCATGAGGCCTTAAGACGAATACAGACAATTCACCCCCAATCCAGAAAGGGGCGCCCGCAGTAATGCAACGCTGTTTGATAACTGCCAGCGCCAGCAGAAGAACAGTGAATGATGTGAGTTGCGCGCTTGTCACCATGTGCTGATTTTTAACACGTCTCTCACATAGACTGTCAAAAGCATCTCACACGGACTGACAAGAGATTTGTGCTCGTGTATCCTACTTCTCTCATTCGGCACAAATCCAAATATTTCATCATATTTCTATGTTTGCGATGTAACTTACCTGAATGCTAAACTAGCCAACTTTAGCAATGCTGGAACTGATATGTTTTGTGTGTGTGTTAGGAAACGTGATCATGTTTGTAACATTTTTAATGTTAAATGTTCAATATATACAATACAATGTGTGTGTGTGTGTGCTCCAGCACTCAATCACTTCAACTCTTTCCTTATACCAGCAGAATCAACTTTAAACACTTATTGTCTTATTAATAATCACCGGATAAATGTCTGCTTTTATTTGTCTACACTTACAATGAAAACTAGATAAAAAAGTTTGTGAACAAACTTTAAAGTTGGCTTGAGAAAGTCTGACCTTTTATTTAGTTTTAAAAGCTAGCAGTTTGAAGTACGAAGTTTAGATAAAAAAGATAGATAGATAGATAGATAGATAGATAGATAGATAGATAGATAGATAGATAGATAGATAGATAGATAGATAGATAGATAGATAGATCAGTAGATAGATAGATAGATATATATAGTCAGTAGATAGATAGACAGATAGAGAGACACCCTAGCAACCGCATGGCAACACCATAGAAACCACCCGGGATACCTTAGCAACACCCTAGCAACTAAACCTGGCCCCTTAGCAACCTCATAGAAACACCCTAGAAACCAACCGGGTACCTTAGCAACCACATAGCAACATCTTAGCAAACACCCTGGATACCCTAGCAACCTTATAGAAACACCCTAGCAATCACTATCGTACCTTAGCAACCGCATAGCGGTAAACATGATTAGCATGTTGCTAGCATGTTGCTAGCGTGATTAACATGTTTCTAGCACGTTGCTAGCGTGATTTTAGCATGATTAGCATGTTGCTAGCACGTTGCTAGCGTGATTAGCATGTTGCTAGCATGTTACTAGCGTGATTAGCATGTTGCTAGCATGTTGATAGCATGATTAGCATGATTAGCATGTTGCTAGCACGTTGCTAGCGTGATTAGCATAGCATGTTGCTAGCGTGATTAGCATGTTGTTAGCATGTTGCTAGCATGATTAGCATGTTGCTAGCATGATTTTAGCATTATTAGCATGTTGCTAGCATGTTGCTAGCATGATTTTAGCATGATTAGCATGTTGCTAGCATGTTGCTAGCGTGATTAGCATGTTGCTAGCATGATTAACATGTTGCTAGCATGTTTCTAGCATGATTAGCATGTTGCTAGTATGTTGCTAGCATGATTAGCATGTTGCTAGCATGATTTTAGCATGATTAGCATGTTGCTAGCATGTTGCTAGCGTGATTAGCATGTTGTTAGCATGTTGCTAGCATGATTAGCATGTTGCTAGCATGTTGCTAGCATGATTTTAGCATGATTAGCATGTTGCTAGCATGTTAATAGCGTGATTAGCATGTTGTTAGCATGTTGCTAGCATGATTTTAGCATGTTGCTAGCGTGATTAGCATGTTGCTAGCGTGATTAGCATGTGACTAGCATGTTGCTAGCATGATTAGCATGTTGCTAGCATGATTTTAGCATGTTGCTAGCGTGATTAGCATGTTGGTAGCATGATTAGCATGTGACTAGCATGTTGCTAGCATGATTAGCATGTTTAGCATGATTTTAGCATGATTAGCATGTTGCTAGCATGTCGCTAGCGTGATTAGCATGTTGCTAGCATGTTGCTAGCATGATTAGCATGTGACTAGCATGTTGCTAGCATATATAGATAGATAGATAGATAGATAGATAGATAGATAGTGATAGATAGATAGATAGATAGATAGATAGATAGATAGATAGATAGATAGATAGATAGATAGATAGATAGATAGATAGATAGATAGATAGATAGATAGATAGATAGATAGATAGATAGATAGATAGAAAGAGTCAGTAGATAGAAAGAGTCAGTAGATAGAAAGAGTCAATAGATCATTTCCTATGTAAAAAGTTTCAACCTATATGCTATTTCATGGGCCGTCCCCTCACCATGTAAGTCTATGGGACAATTTTTGGGGCTCTTGCGCCCCAGTAAAATTTATACCCCACTGCGGGGTATGTTCTCGCTCAGCTTGATAGCCTCTTCAAATGTTGTGATTCACAAGTTTCTACGAAATTCTCGCTCTGCGCTACAACCCGTCGAAGTTTGCCGCCATGCATTGTCGATGCGTTTTTTTGCGCGGTTTTTCGCTAATTGTACGATTAGCATAAACCCGATCGCGGATATAGCACACCCGCGAGATCAGTCTGAAGATTTGGGCTGAGTTTGGAGTCTGTAGAGTTAAAGCTCTAGGAGGAGTAGCAGTCAGAAATTTAGTCTCAGAAGAATAATAATAAGTTTAAATAGGATTTCAGTAAGTTGGCTTTCACAAGCCAACTTAACAAGACGGATTTTATGCATAATATAACAATGTAATAATAGTATTAGTATTATTAATTAGTATTTTCACATCTAGGTGGAAAAAATAGTAATTTGCACTACTGTCTGTTCAAAATAATTTGAAAATGTTCCTGTTGTAAAGAAATCGTATTGAACCGTGACCCCCGAACCAAGGTATGTACTGAACCATGACATCTGTGTACCGTGCCACCCCTAATATATATATATATATATATATATATATATATTGAGAAAATCTATTTTATTTTCAAATATTGAGAACATTTCAAGTTGTCCAAATGAGGTACTTAGCAATGCATATAACTAATTAAAAATTAAGTTTTGGTATATTTACAGGAAATATCTTAATGGAACATGATCTTTGCTTACAGTTTTTTTTTCAACTGCTAGCACACATTTTCAAAACGTTGCCTCTTTTTTCAAAACTTTGCACAAAAATCAGGTTTCAGAAATTGTGTGACAAGTAAAGATTATGGGTGTAAGCATTTAAAAAAAACCTGTAATATCCTAATGATTTTTGGCATAAAAGATAAATTTGATATTTTTGGCTATTGCTACAAATAAACCCATGCTACTTATGACTTGTTTTAATAATAATGATTCAATATGTAAACTTACTGCTGTCAGAATTAACTTTGGTAATTAAAAAAAATACAAAAAAGTATATAGGAATATAGTTTTCATGTTCAATAAAACTTATAATATTGATCTTTGGTAGTTATAAATATTTATTACATGTTCTTTTTTTGCATTATAATTTTTTTTAACACACTTAATCCTCTAAAATGTGTTCATGATTTGGTTTGATTCAGTTGAATAATTTCAGAACAACAACATAACACGTGAATATAGGTGCAGAATCTAGACATAAGCCAGCCAGTTACATAAATTTAACCACAAATAAAATGCTTTTTTGGCACAAAAATAATTGTGCTTTCATAACCATTTTAAGACAAAAAAGTTCAAATTACAGTTTTTTACAATCACTTTGTTACTATTTTCAGAACCTTGATGTCATGTTTCACAACTCTAGACACAAAACTCACAACCAATGATCAAAATGCACATCTCAATTGCTTGGATACAATACACATACAACTTAGATCATTTGTTCATTCAACAAAAATCGCCTGTTCAATATGACACAACTTAACATCAAAGTACTACTATTTCAAAAGGCAATTCACACATTACATTTCAAATGAGTGTCTATTCATTTCCTTACAATGATCTAACTATCAATTGATACAACTGCTCAAAATGATAAGTAACTGTTGCATTACTCTTAATGCATAGTTGTATGGAAACAGACAAACAATCTTCCATGTTTACAGTAAATCATGAAAGTTTCAAGATAACTAGATTCATTGTCACCAATTAACGTGGAGCATGAACCAATTAGACTACAATATCCATGGATGTAGCCTAATATTTTATCATAATGCTTCATCAGACACTGTGTCTATGGTCCCAAATACTGTACCACCTTTTCAGACAATTTACAGTATTGACAGTACTGCACTGTATAAATGCAGGCCCTTGTAATTGCTTGTCCAATTCTGCCAACTCGTTACTGATGATTGAGTGCACATTGTGGAATGAGTATATAAAGAGTTGATTGGGATTACTGTAAATTGCAAGAGCATAGTGATACGTAACATGGAGCCAGCAGGTGATCCAGGTCACAATGGAGGTCAAGCAGTGGTGGGAGGAAGACGTGTTGGTCAAAGGAATGGCAGGGGACAGGCACCCCTTCTGAGAGGTGGTCGTGGGCCTCGTTTGAGAGGTGTGGGGGAACGTGGTAGAGGACAGGCACCACTTCTGAGAGGTGGTCGTGGGCCTCGTTTGAGAGGTGTGGGGGAACGTGGTAGAGGACAAGGCCACGGACCAAGACAGCGGCAGCAACAGCATAGAGTGTCCAACGAAATTCGGGCAATAGTTGTAGACCATGTCATAAATCATGGCATGACAATGACTGAGGCGGCTACAATGATACAACCAAACCTCAGAAGGTCAACCGTGGCCTCAATAATCAGAACTTTCCGCAATGAGAACCGGTAAGTTATCAGCATGCACTAAACATTATGCTACTCTCAATTGTCAAATGACTGCATACCAATGTGTATCACAGAATAGGTGATGTGACCAAGTGTCTTCTTACTCTAATGTTCCCTGTAGAACTGTGACCAGGCCAAATAGTGGAGGCAGAGGCAAAATTCTAACTGACCAACAAGAGCAGGCTGTGGTCGATTTGGTTCGGGCCAGAAATGATATTCGCCTTACAGAAATTCGCCAGCATATCTTGGACAATGAAGACATGTTCAACAATGTGGGATCCATAAGTTTGCCGACTATTGCATGCATACTGAAAAGGCACCAGGTATCTATAAAACAACTATACCATGTGCCTTTCGAAAGAAATGCAGACAGAGTGAAGCAAATGAGGACTGAGTATGTTCAGGTAAGTTCAGTTTCAAGATGGCTGTTGTAAAAACATTCCCAAAAATTCTACATTGTACAGTAATCTCTAAATCTCTTTCCAAAATGTATTTTTAGAGGGTGATGGAGCTGGATGCTGATGACGACCATCACAAATTCATATATTTGGATGAGGCATGTTTTAATCTGGCCAAGACAAGGAGGAGAGGTCGGAATTTCATTGGCCAGCGGGCAACCATCCAAGTACCTGGACAACATGGGGCCAACATTACCATGTGTGCGGCTATATCAGAAGATGGTGTGGTGGGACGCAGACCTCATATTGGACCATATAATGCAGCTCTCCTTGTCACCTTTCTTGATGAGCTCGATCAGGTTTGTAGAGCTGAAGGTGTGACCTATGTCATTGTGTGGGACAATGTCAGGTTCCATCATGCTCATGTGGTGCAAGCATGGTTTCAGGCCCATGCGCAATTTACCACCCTGTATTTGCCCCCATACTCTCCCTTCCTTAACCCGATTGAGGAATTTTTCTCTGCATGGAGATGGAAGGTTCATGATAGGCACCCTCATGAACAAGTCACTCTTCTCCAGGCCATGGATGACGCCTGCAATGACATCACAGCAGACCAGTGTCAGGCCTGGATTCGCCATGCCCGAAGGTTTTTTTCCAAGATGTTTGGCTAATGAAAACATCCATTGTGATGTAGATGAGAACCTGTGACCAAATCCACAACACAGAGTTGATGACAATGTAGAAGTACAGTAATCACTCCTGTTTTGTTTCTTACTGTACAAGCAAGTTGAGGAACACTGCATTTGATGTTTTACAGTACTGTCTTTTCTTTTCTATTTCATAGATAATTATTTTTGCTTTGATTCAAATAAACCTATGTTGTGATTGTACTGTAGTGTTTTGCATCAATATATTACAAACTTTGTTCAATGATTCCACTGTGTCTGTAGTATTCTCTCTACTACTGCAGTACTTTTACTGTAGTACCATAATGAAACCTGTATCACCTATTTTGTTCTACAATATTTAATGATTGTACGAACAATGACACAGTGAAACTATCGGTTGCTTGTGTGTGGGTGATCTATAGTTATGTTTCAATGGTATTTCACAGTAAATTTGTTTTTTGAACCAATGATTGTGCAAGTGCAAGATTTCTTTAAAGATGTGAATGCACAATGCAATGTTTTGAACATTAGACAGCCTGTGTTACAAGTGATAACCGTTTTGAGTTTTGTGTTTAGAGTTGTGAAAAATGACATCAAGGTTCTGAAAATAGTAGCAAAGTGATTGTAAAAAGCTGTAATAAATTGTCTGCAACAAATTAGGGCATTATTTAGTTAGTTAGTTAGTTTGTCCAAAGTACAGTATACATGTATGTTTATTTATTTATGCATCAATCCTATACCACAACATTTACTATTATTTTTATAGTCATACACATCAACAAGACCTCGACAAGAAATGCTTACAATACATGAGTTTCAGATTAGCATTTGACTATAGAAAATCGAGATGTGTCTGTGTGTGTATGTGTGTGTGTGTGTGTGTGTGTGTGTGTGTGTGTGTGTGTGTGTGTGTGTGTGTGTGTGTGTGTGTGTGTGTGTGTGTGTGTGTGTGTGTGTGTGTGTGTGTGTGTGTGTGTGCATGTGCATGTGTTTGGATGAGTGAGGTAAAAAAAAAAGAGTTTTAAATCTTTCTCTTGTCAAGGTCATGTCTTTTATTGGATGAGTTTGTGTGAGAGAGCTGTCCAGCATCATGGTGTAGTGTATTCTTGGCCTTCAGTGAGTCCTCTGATCTGAGAGTAAATTATATCTCTGTTTTTATGTGTTTCACCTTGGCTCAGGAAGAACAGCTTTTGACTTCACACTTGAAAGAAGACTTTCATAAGCACACCGGGTGCTTTATAATTTTGCCTTTCTATATTGCAAGATATGTACAGTTCAATAAAGTTCCGTGTGTGGTCTCTTTTCAGAGGGATGAGCTACATATTTTACTTTATTCATATATGGCATATAATATTATTGGATGTACTATGTACAGAGCTGTACTGTAGTAAACTTAAGTTGAATCCAAAATGATGGACAGAGCTGAGCTTTGTCCCAAGTGAGCTGCTGATCTCGACAGCATTTTAAAATACGAACTCCCAGCACAAAGGCTCAATGTCCCACAAAATAGGCAGCACCATTATTCTGACTTTGAGATACAGTATGTACTGTAGTTCTGGCCAAATTACAAGGCAGCATCACATGATGTATAATTTGTAATCCCAGGATGTTGTAAAAATGTAAAAATATATATATATTTTTTTACATGTGCCTCATGTGAGGAGTGCAATTGTATGTGGTGTGAATGCAACTGGAATAGAAATAGAAACGGTAACACTATGAAGCCCATATTTATAATACAGTATTCCTAAGGCATTATAAATGAATAAGGCATTAAAATGCATTATAATTTAATTTAATTTTATATCATCTTATAATGCAGCATTATAATTTAATTTAAATTTATATCATCAGAATAATCAGAATCAGAATCAATTCGCCAATGCAAACAACGAGGAATTTGTTGTGGTTTTAAGAACTCTTGGTACATACGAGGAATTTGTTGTGGTTTTTAAGAAGCATACATACATACATACATACAAAGCATACATACATACATACATACTACATTACATAATACATATAAACATACATATCTGACATGAGAACAGAACATTTAAATAAGCCTTAAACAATAATAATAATAATAATGTGTCTGAATCTGGAACAGAAAGTATGTACAGATTTGAGCCTTATTTACTCTATATATACAGCTGTATAGAAAATTATGCATACATATTTACATAGTACTAGAGAGAGTAAATAATTAGAGAGGGGTGATGAATTACAGGCAAGAATTAGGGTTAGAGAATTAGAGAATTACAGATAAAAATTCCTGTGTTAGTTGTTTAGGTGGAGATGGCATAGGGGAAACAACTGTTTTTATGCCTAGATGTTCTAGTGCACAGAGATCTGTAGCGTCTGCTGCCGAAGGAGAAGCGCAAACAGGTCGTGTCCAGGGTGAGAGGGGTCTGTGATGATGTTACCTGCCCGTTTCTTCACTCTGGAGTAGTACAAATCCTGAAGGCTGGGGCAGGTGCACACCAATGATCCTTTCTGCTGTCCTAACAGTCCGCTGCAGTCTTCTTATATCTGATTTGCTGGCTGACCCAAACCATACAGTTATAGAAGAGCACAGAACCGACTCAATAACAGCAGAGTAAAACTGTGTCATGTGCGCCTGTGGCAGGTTGAACTTTTTCAGTTGACGAAGAAAAATTCTCTGCTGATTCTCTGCTGAGCCTTTTCACGATGGAGTCGATGTGAGTGTCCCACTTCAGGTCCTGAGAGATGGTGGTTCCCAGGAATCTGAATGACTCCACTGCATTCACAGAGTTGTTCATGATAGTGAGTGGGGGGAGAGCTGGTGGGTTTTCTCCTTAAGTCCACGATCATTCCACAGTTTTAAGCGTGTTGAGCTCCAGGTTGTTTAGACTGCACCAGACAGCCAGCTCCTTAACCTCCTGTCTGTAAGCAGACTCGTCACCATCCTGGATGAGGCCGATGAGTGTGGTATCGTCTGCAAACTTCAGGAGTTTGACAGAGGGGACTTTAGAGGTGCAGTCGTTGGTGTAGAGGGAGAAGACAGTGGGGAGAGAACACAACCCTGAGGAGCTCCAGTGCTGATGGTGCAGGTGTTGGATGAGAATTTTCCCAGCCTCACTAGCTGCTGCCTGTCTGTCAGGAAGCTGGTGATCCACTGACAGATGGAGGTGGGAACGGAGAGCTGTGTCAGTTTATTCTGAAGGGTGTCCGGGATGATGGTGTTGAAAGCGGAGCTGAAGTCCACAAACAGGATCCTTGCGTAAGTCCCTGGTTTGTCTAGATGTTGGAGGATGTAGTGCAATCCCATGTTGACTGCATCATCCACAGACCTGTTTGCTCGGTAAGCAAACTGCAGGGGGACCAGGAAGGGTCCAATAATGTCCTTCAGGTGAGCCAACACGAGCCTCTCAAATGACTTCATAAATAATCATAACAACATTTATAATATATAATAATACTTACGCATTTGTGTTAATAACTTTTAAGATTATTATTATTTATAACACTCATTAGAGTATTAGTAAACTTAGGTTAAGGTTAGGGTAGGTATAATGTTGACATACTTGCAAAGTTACTTAGAGTCAGTTTGTCTGTTGAGGAACCATCAAAATAAAGTGTTAGCAGATATTTACCAGACATACTACTAATACTCTAATTACGGCTAGTTGACATGTAGTTGCAGAGTTACTTATCAACTGATATAAAGGGTACCATCAAATTAAACATACTGATATTACAATACAAATAGTTCAAAGCAAATGTGAACACATTCATCTGATCTGATATCTGCTCTTATGGCTATTTGAGAAAAAAACAACAACTTCTGCTTCTTCTTATTCTTATTATTATTAATACTATACTTATAAGTGGTCTTTGATTGCTTTAAGTAAAGTAGCATAAGAAAAATGGCAAGACATGGGACTTATAATACATTATAACCATGAGAAATATAATCCATTGTAACTTAAGGTGATGCAATGTGTTCTTAAAATCTATAACAACAAGTAAATATTATACTAAATTAAAATTATTCTTATGAATATTCCTATGATGATATAACATATATGGTTATTTAATAATAAAAAAAATTTTTTTTTATAATAAATGATGCATTCATTATAATGCCTTAAGAATACACTTATAATGTATTATAAATATGGGCTTCATAGAAAGTGTTACCATATTTCAAATATTTATTTAGTGTGATGCTTTAGAAAGAACCTCACTAGGGTTGTTTTATACAACATTCAAATGTGTTGGTTTCAGGACTTCTAAGATATGTATGTATGACCACATTTTTCAGCAGCATCAAATGTATCTTTCAAGAAATATTTTTTTCAAGATGGCATGTGAAGCAAAGTATATTGTGGATAATAACACTCTGAAAAGTATAAAAATATTCTTCAATATGCATAAAAATGGATTACAAATAATAATTGTGATGTGCAGTGAAGACAATATCTGTATCTGTATTTCTACGTAAATGATTTGTATCCTACTCGGTTCCTAAAGTAACCTTGATTCCCTGAGATAGGAGTATTTCGTCTGTTTAAGACGCTAGGGAAACCAGTATAATCCCGCCGTGTCTATGCTAGGGGAACGACCAAAACTTGAACTTGCCTTAGACACCAAGAGGGGCCCAGAGGGACCAAGTATTGTACAGAGAAGCCCTGCAGAAGGTCAAAGGGTCAAACTCATCGAGGTTGACCCAGCCTTGAGTAATCGTCCCAAATAAGTTTGTACAGCATCGGAGCTCGATTGAGAGCCAAGAGCGTACAGAAGGAGGAAAACGCCCATACTGTTTGTAAAGGACCAGTGCCTGTAAGGCAGGGAATTCCATATTATAAAACCTGGCAAATGTGGACGGCGAGGCCCAGCCGGCCGCCGCACATATCTCTGCAATGGACAGACCGCTAGACCACGCCCAGGACGAGGCCATGCCTCTAGTCGAGTGAGTTCTTACTCCCATGGGGACTAGTTGGCCCAAAGAAGAGTATTCTAGCTTAATAGCATCAATTATCCATTTGGACAGTCTTTGCTTTGTGACCGGAGACCCCTTGGTGTGGCCGCCAAAGCATACAAAGGGCTGTTCTGACTACCTAAAGGGGGCGGAACGCTCAATATAAATTCTCAATGCCCTGACAGGGCAGAGTAAATTCAATCACTGGCATTGCTCCGAAGGAGGAAGCGCAGAGAGAGTAATCACCTATGCTCTGAATGGAGTCAAGAGCACTTTGGGTATGTAGCCATGCCTTGGTTTCAGGACGATCTTAGAATCTTAAGGCACGAATTCGAGGCAAGAAGGGCTGACTGATAGCACCTGCAGATCTACCATACGTTTTACCGATGCTAGTGCTAGTAGCAGAGCGGTATTTAACGTCAGGGGACGAAGGTCAACAGACTGTAACGGCTCAAAAGGAGGGCTCTTCTGAGCCCTCAACACTGTAGGCAGGTCCCATGTCGGGACGGTGACAGGGCGGGGCGGGTTGAGCCTCCTAGACCCCTTCAGAAAACGAACAACTAAGTTGTTTCTGCCCACTTATTGGCCATCTACAGGAACGTGTGAGGCTACTATAGCTGCTACATAGACCTTGAGCGTGGAGGGGGAGCGACCATTTTCCAACAGCTCTTGCAGGAAGGACAATATCAGCAATATTTCACATACCTCTGGGTCTGCACCACGGGTAGTACACCAGGCAGAGAAGACAGACCACTTAAGGGCATAGAGGCGTCTCGTAGACGGTGCTCTTGCCTGAGAGATAGCATTTAGCACATTCTCGGGGAGGACTGAAGGCTCCCATCGAGAGGCCAAAGATTTAGCACCCATAGATTGGGCTGGGGGTGCCAAATCATTCCGTTCGCCTGAGAGAGGAGGTCTCATCTCAGGGAAATGGGCCACGGGGCTGTAGTGAGCAACCACGCCAGCTCCGAGAACCAATGCTGGCTCCTCCAGAGCGGGGCCACTAACAGAACTCTGTGCTTATGTTCCCTGATTCACCTGATTACCTGTCTCAGGCCGATCGGGGGAAAAGCATAAAGGAGGAGGTTGGGCCAATCGGGGGCCAACACATCCCTGTCCTTTGAAAAATAAGTTTGGCAGTGAGTTTTGTCTTCTGAGGCGAAGAGGTCGACCTCTGGCCTTCCGAAGATTCCCAATATCACCTGAACCGTTTGTGGGTGGAGTGTCCACTCTTCTGAAGGGAAATTGCTCCGAGATAGCATGTCTGCTCCCAGGTTCAGTTTGCCCGGCACGTGCGCTGCTCTTAGCGAGCTCAAGTTGAGCTGAGCCCACCTCAAGAGACGCTCTGCTAGGGTAAAGAGGCACCTCGATGAAAAACCTCCCTGGCGAATTAAGTAGGACACTACCGTCATACTGTCCAAACGGACTAAGACGTGATGTCCCCTCAGGTCTGGCAGAAAGGTGCGAAGGCCTAACCATACGGCCAGTATTTCCAGGCAGTTGATGTGAAGGTAAGCTTCCTTCTTCGGCCAGGGGACGAAGGCCAGTTTGCCGTCACACAGCGCCCCCCAACCTAAGTTGGAGGCATCTGTTGAGACCACCTTCCTTCTGCAGACCATGCCCAGGGGCACGCACTGTTCCCTCATTCGGGCTGAGTTGATAACTGTTCTCAGGAACAAAATTTGTTGGCTCGGGGACAGCGCGCTCTTGGCAAAATTGACCCTGAGCCCTAGGCACTCTATGTGGCTGAGGAGCACGGATCTGTGATATAGGAGCTCGTCCTCCGACTGGACCAGGATGAGCCAGTCGTCGAGGTAATTCAAGATGCTTCGAAAAAGTGCGGGGAGCTGGGGACAGCCCAAAGGGAAGGACCGTGTATTGATAAGCCACTCCATCAAAGGTGAATCTCAAGAACCGCCTGTGGTGGGGGGCTATCTGGATGTGAATGTAGGCATCTTTCAGATCCAGCGAAAATAACCAGTCCCCTGGGCATACTTGAGAGAGGATCTGTTTCGATATGATAATTCTGAACGGCCATTTCATAAGGGCGCGACTCAGATGTTTGAGATCTAGAATGGGTCTTAGACCACCATCCTTCTTGGGGAAGAGGAAGTAATGGGCTGGCTCCTTTTGCCAGAAAACTCATCACTTCAGCACGCAGGACATGAGCGGTGCTGCACTGAACTGATATGGAGACCACACCGCCAAATTGCGGGGATCTTCGCACGAATTGAAGTTTATAACCTTGTTTTATTATCCCCAGAACCCAGCCTGACACTCCGGGTATGACCTGCCAGGCCTCTACCCGTGTTTTGAGGGGTTGAATTGATTTTAGCGGCAGGCCGCCTAGCGGGGGCCTGAGGCTCATGATAAGGGGAATAGGAATAGTGCTCTCTTTTTAAATATTTTTATGTTTTATTTTTATCGCTATAACAGAGATTGGCTGTGTGGGCGCAATGTGAAAGGACCCAATATTCACAACAGTATTCTGCGCAAAAACTCTGCCGTCCGCACCCAGAACTGAACGGGGAGCTAGGAGGCATGTCAGAGGGCGATTGGGGATGCTAGACTTAATGCTTTCATAGTGCGAGCAGTCAGCCCCGCGGGCGTGGCCCAGAGTCTCAAAGTTTGAAGCTGTCAGTAAAAATCATAGTGAAAGCATTTTCCTCTTTTATCTGCCTAAAAGACTAAACCACTCATTAGAAGCTGAGTTTTGATGGTCATTATGTGTAAATACACTGGTAGATCAAAGTGCTGTGCGCATTCTCTCAAATACGCTCTTATATGTTTCTTCTCCGAGTTTTTAACTGGAAGGGGAGAAATGCGAGAGCAGGAGAGGCGGGTCTTCATTTAAGAGGCGCGAGCGCAGCAAGGGCAGACTGATAAATAAATTCATAATAAAAGCAGCGCTGACAGATCAAAGGGCCGCAAGAGGCGTTAATCCTTTAGCGTAAACACAATGTTAAATCAAACGCTATGTGCAGAGTGGACGCTCTGATGCTGGCGCGGAACCACTCAAGCCCAAGTTAATTTACCGTGTCTCTCTCCGAGGTTACTGGGAGAAAAAAGAACGTGAGGGGGCGGCGCCTGGCGCTGCAAACTATGATTCGCCCAGACGGAATCATTCAAAACCCTGTTGTTCAGCTATTTGGCTCTGCTTTTTCATTCTCCAAACTTTTGCTGAGAGAGGAGAAACAGGAGAGCGGAGCTGTCAGCGGGCGGAAAAGAGCGAGACACATACTCTGAACTAGCATCTGTCTCGGTGAGTGCGCAGGCTCTGTGTGGGCGTGACCCAGATAGGTGGCGCGCTCAGCTACTTTTCTGCCGCTGAGAATTGTTTCAGAGCACTGCGTGAAGAATGAGCATGCGGGCAGCGTGGGATCATTCAAACTCTGTTGCTCTGCTCCGTAGCTCCGGTGTTTCATGATAAGTGACCACAGGACTCAATTTCAGCTTCAGAGTCATCATGTGGCTCACACATCCCACAAGAACACTGATAACACCATGCAGCCAAAACAACCACTACTTATGGACATCCCGGCTGAGCCCTGCTCACAGAGCTCATCACATGCAGACTGTAACGTATTACAACAGCTCCAAGGCTACGATTTTCTGGAAAACAGCTAGGGAAGCCTGGACAACATTTCACAGCCACCGGAAACACCAGAGCCAGAGCCACGCTCATCAGACACATTATCGCTCTCTCCAACATCTCCACTTCTAAGCTTTTCACAGAAAATTGAGGAACTGGTGTATCCTGGGACCAAACTCTCCCACTCCTTTGCTGCAAGCCCCCAGATATCAACTAAAAAAATGGCGGGCCCCTCAACCACCAAAGACTGGAGGCCCAGGTCTCCCCCTCCTCCTGTGAGAGTTATCCGACCGCTGCCACAATGCCAGGGCCCAAACCCTCCTCAGTGATATGTGTCAGGTCCCCGCTATATTGGCAGCAACATTCACAAATGTTTACAGAGCAAAAAGGAACCCAGTGTGCCTATAGCCTCCTCTATTTCTGTTTTATCACGTGATATAAAGTCTAAGGCCTTCTCAAGCTGTACGGCTGACCCATCAAATCTGCGGCATGTAATGCATCAGTCTAAGATTGCTGTAGAGACAAAATGTAATTCCATCAAGTTAGCATTTTTAAACATTCGCTCACTAAAAAATAAATAATTTCTGATCACTGATTTAATAACCACAAACAACCTGGATTTTATGTTTCTTAATGAAACATGGCTAGAAGACACCTGCAGTGCAACAGTCTTAAATGAAACAGCCCCTACTTACTTCAATTTCATAAGTGTTTGCAGGACTGTTAGGAGAGGTGGAGGTGTAGCTTCTCTGTTTAAATATGTTTACCAATGCAAGCAAGTGTCATTTGGTCAGTGCTTGTCTTTTGAATACCTAGGTATTGTGCTGAAAGTTACTCCACGCATTCTGTTTATCATTATTTACAGGCCTCCAAAATACTTTCCAGCCTTTGTTGAACAGAACTGTTATCAATGATTTCCTCAGAGTTTGACTGTTTTACTATTGGAGGAGATTTTAACATTCATATAGATAATGCAGAAATCAAAACTACAAAATAAATTAAAACTGTTTTAAACACGTTTGAACTGACAGCATGTGCATGGACCAAACCTGAAAGCAAATACAATGAGTTTGCTTCCTTCTTTTCTGAAAAGATCAATAATATCAGAAAGGAGATTGGCATATCTTCTAGTTATATAGAGGTCACACAGATTCGACCGCAATTTCAAAAAGAAGTAACCATGTCTCTTTTTGAAGAAAGTGATATCAAAAATTTGGAAGAAATAGTACTGCACCTTAAATCGTCAACCTGCTCTCTTGACACACTTCCCACACCTTTTTTCAAAAATGTGCTTAACTGTTTAGAAGCAGATCTCTTAGAAGTGGTGAACGCCTCACTTCTATCTGGGACTTTTCCAAACTCCCTGAAAACTGCAGTTGTTAAGCCCCTTCTGAAAAATCACAATCTTGATAACACCATGTTGAGCAACTATAGAATAACTATAGACTATAGATTAGACTAATCAAATCGTCCTTTCACATGTAAGATTATTGAAAAGGTAGTTTTTAATCAGCTGAACAAATACTTAAATTCAAATGTATACCTGGACAATTTTCAATCTGGTTTATGAGTGCATCACAGCACAGGGACAGCGCTTATTAAGATAATAAATTATATTTGCCTTAATTCTGATACTGGCAAAATATCAGTGCTGGTACTACTAGATCTTAGTGCTGCGTTTGACACTGTCGTTTATAACATACTTCTACAGAGACTGGAAAACCGGGTTGGGCTTTCTAGGATGGTACACACATGGTTCAGGTCATACTTAGAAGGAAGAGGTTATTAGGTGAGTATAGGAGAGCATAAGTCTCAGTGGACGTCCATGACATGTGGAGTCCCTCAAGGCTCCCACTAAGTCAAATAATGAGAAAGGACCAAATTGCCTATCACAGCTATGCTGATGATACCCAGATTTACCTAGCCCTATCTCCAAATGACTGTAGCCCCATTGACTCCCTATGCCAATGCATTGATGAAATTATCTATTGGATGTGCCAGAACTTTCTTCAGTTAAATAAGGAAAAAACTGCAAGTCATTGCATTTGGAAACAAAGATGAAGTTCTCAAGGTGAATGCATACCTTGACTCTAGGGGTCAAACAACAAAAAATCAAGTAAAAAAATCTTGGGGTGATTCTGGAACGACGCAGGAAGAAAAAGATTTATAGCGCCACCTCCTTGCCAGCTTAGATCTGACCTTTGCTCCCAGACCCACTTAGGAAGGAATTCGTCTCAGGTTACTTATGTAACCATGGTTCCCTGAATAGGGAACGAGACACTGCGTCCCCTAGGGGTCGCTATGGGGAACGCCTTCAGCGTGACTCGTGTCTGAAGCATACAATATAAAAACATCACTTGTTGGCCGGCGACAGCCCATGACGTCACTACCGGCGCGACCGCAATATAAGGGACGCCGGGAGGACACATCATTCACTTCTTCATCTGAAGCTTGCGTCCGAAGCATGGCACACAGCCTAGGGGACGCAGTGTCTCGTTCCCTATTCAGGGAACCATGGTTACATAAGTAACCTGAGACGTTCCCTTTCATGGGAACTTCGAACTGCGTCCCCTAGGGGTCGCTATGGGGAACGTTATACCCACGCTGCCATGCTGAGGGGAGTGCAAGCCAATGTCGCGAAAAGGCGAGCACTAAGCCAACTGTACCAGGCTAAGGGAGTTGCCCCTGGGACGGTTGATGCTGTCAGTGACATTACCCTTTGGCCAAAGCCGAGCTGCATACCGGCAAAGGGAGTGGGGCCCAAGGCACAAACCTGGGCTTGACCAGCTCAAATAAGGGCACGAAGCTGCACAGGTAACCCTACCCTATGGTATTTTAGAAAGAACGCAGAACATTCGATGAGCGAACTTACCACTGGGTGGATTTTAGAAAAGTGCCCAAAGTCTAGCGTGTGCACTTACCATAATATGGATTTTAGAAAGAACGCAAAACACCTGATGTGCAAACTTACCACTGAGTGGATTTTTAGAAAGTGCCCAGCACTTAACGTGTGCACTTATATATATTTGATATTACGCTCTAAGGTTCGGGAGTGGAGAACTACTCATTCCTCGGAGTGAGAGGAAACTCATGCGCTCAGAAGGGAGCGGCATGCTCATAGATGACCCTCTATAGTGAGGGGAGCAATGCTAGCTCTACCAATAAGAAGACCTGGGGAGCGGAGAATATATTCCTCAAAATGAGAAGGAACTCAGATGCTCAGGAGTGGGGCCCAAGGCACAAACCGGGGCCTGCTCAACTCAAAAAATAAGGGCATGAAGCTACGTGCATAACCCTACCCTACGGGTTTTTAGAAAGAACACAGAACATTTGATGTGTGATCTTACCACTGGGTGGTTTTTAAAAAAGTGCCCAAAGTCTAGCGTGTGCACTCACCATAATATGGATTTTAGAAAGAACGCAAAACACCTGATGTGCGAACTTACCACTGAGTGGATTTTTAGAAAGTGCCCAGAGCTTTAGCGTGTGCACTTATGTATATTTGGTATTACGTTCTATGGTTCGGGACCGGAGGACTACTCATTCCTCGGAGTGAGAGTGAACTCAGACGCTCAGAAGGGAGCGGCATGCTCATAGATGACCCTCCATGGTGAGGGGAGCAATGCTAGCTCGACCAACAAGACGAGCGACCTATCACCGAACTCTGGAGAGTGGAGAACTCAGATGCTCAGAAAGGAGCGGCATGCTCATAGGTGACCCTCTAGGTGAGGGGAGCAATGCTAGCTCTACCAATAACGAGCTCTGGCTCAAAAGGGAGCGGTATGCTCATAGGTGACCCTCCAGGTGAGGGGAGCAATTCTAGCTCTACCAATAGCGAGATCTGGGGAGCGGAGAACTCATTCCTTAGAATGAAAGGGAACTCAGACGCTCAGGAGTGGGCCGAAGGCACAAACGGGGCCTGACCAGCACAAAAAGGGCCCGAAGCTGCGTGCATAACCCTACCCTACGGGTTTTTAGAAAGAACACAGGACATTAATGTGTGATCTTACCACTGGGTGGTTTTTAGAAAAGTGCCCAAAGTCTAGCATGTGCACTCACCATAATATGGATTTTAGAAAGAACGCAAAACACCTGATATGCGAACTGACCACTGAGTGGATTTTTAGAAAGTGCCCAGAGCTTTAGCGTGTGCACTTATGTATATTTGGTATTACGTTCTATGGTTCGGGACCGGAGGACTACTCATTCTCGGAGTGAGAGTGAACTCAGACTCTCAGAAGGGAGCGGCATGCTCATAGATGACCGTCCATGGTGAGGGGAGCAATGCTAGCTCGACCACAAGACGAGCGACCTATCACCGAACTCTGGAGAGTGGAGAACTCAGATGCTCAGAAAGGAGCGGCATGCTCATAGGTGACCCTCTAGGTGAGGGGAGCAATGCTAGCTCTACCAATAACGAGCTCTGACTCAAAAGGGAGCGGTATGCTCATAGGTGACCCTCCAGGTGAGGGGAGCAATGCTCGCTCTACCGACAGCGAGCTCTGGGCTGGAGGAGTGGGAGAAACTTATCCTTCACCTGAGAGGGAACTCAGACCCCCCGAATGGAGCGGCATGCTCATAGGTGACCCTCTATGGTGAGGAGAGCAGGGCTCGCTCTACCGACAATGAGCTCTGGAGCTCAGAAGGGAGCGGCATGCTCATAGGTGACCCTCTAGGTGAGGGGAGCAATGCTAGCTCTACCGACAGCGAGTTCAGATGTCCCGAAGGGAGCGGCAAGCTCATAGATGACCCTCTATGGTGAGAGGAGCAGTGCTAGCTCTACCAATGAGGAGCTTAGAAGGAGAGAAAACTAAAGCGTTCAAAAGGGAGTGGCATGCTCATAGGTGACCCTCTAAGGTGAGGGGAGCAATGCTAGCTCGACCGATAAGGAGTTCAGAAGGGAGTGCATGCTCATATGTGACCCTCTAGGTGGGGAGCGATGCTAGCTCTACCTACAATGCTCAGAAGGGAGCGGCATGCTCATAGGTGACCCTTTAGGTGAGGGGAGCAATGCTAGCTCTACCAACAATGAGCTCTGGAGAGCAGAGAACTCATTCTCGTAATGTTCAAAAGGGAGCGGCATGCTCATAGGTGACCCTCCAGGGTGAGGGGAGCAATGCTAGCTCGACCGATAAGGAGTTCAGAAGGGAGCGGCATGCTCATAGGTGACCCTCTAGGTGAGGGGAGCACTGCTAGCTCTACCGACAACGAGCTCTGGAGAGCGGAGAACTCATTCCTCAGAATGAGAGGGAACTTTTTTTTTTTTTTTTGTCCTGGCTTAGCAGGAAATTTCCACCTAATCTCGGTCAGGTGGAGTTTACGGTGGTTACAGGGGAATTAGAAAGGAATGAGAGGGCTTGCCTCTCTCTGACCCACGCCTCTCTCTCACCCTAGCCGCAGGAGGGGGAGGGGCATGAGTCGCGAGACTAGCCTTCTGAGCCCATCTCTGATCCTCAGACCGAGATGGGCTAGTACCCCTGGTTGATCGGGCTCAGACCTGGACTTTATAGAACCTTATCCAGGTCTTTTCAGCAGATCAGTCTGGTACGCCATAGTGTGCAACGAAGCGACGGTCTGACCTGCTGCTGCATATGCCCTGCCATTTAAGCAAGATTCAGGGGCTTAGATGGCAAGGAGGGAGCCTTGAGAGAGGATGTCTCACCCACAGAGAGATAAGCTGGCTATCATCTCTTGCACAGGGGGCATCCCCTCATAGCCATTTTCAGCATCCCCTCAATGTCAGCATAACTAGTATGCTGAAACCTATGAATACGAGAAAAAAAATAGCTTTTTCCACTCCTTCTCAACCTCCACATCGAGATTTTGAAGAAAGGAAGGCTCGCTCGAGCTGGGGATTTATGGCCAAAAAGATTTGTTTTTCTGATCCATAATCTCCAATAACTCATTCATATGCAGTGCAGGAGGATTGAGAGGGTTCAGTCTCAACTTCCTCGCCCTCAAACATCTCCTGCTCTTCCTGGGCATAACCCAGCAGAGCACTAGCCGCTGAATCTGATGATGTCAGAAAGATCGCAAAATCACAATCCAGCAGCTCACTCTTGTTCTCGGCCAACGCGCGCGAAAAGGGGCGGTCCCTCTCTAACTCATCGGCCAGATCCAACTGCAAACCCCACGATTTCAATCGCCTCCGTGCCTCGGCAGTGGTGGGTCCCGAATTGCGGGAAGCAGACGGCTGCCCCTCTTTCCTTGAAAAGAGGGACAGACGAGAGTGGTGCTTTTCATAGAAAAAACTCACAGTGCACGCAGATTTTCCCCTCAAGGACATTGCGTGCGTGCTCCTTGCCCAAACAAAAGACGCAAAGATTGTGTGTGTCATCGGGTGTCAATAATGAGGACGCGGATCCACACACAATCTTAAACGCCTTGCTAGTGCTCGCCATGATAGAGAGAAAACTGTACTCTTACCAGAATGCACGCTTCAAACAAAAACAGTCAGTGAAGACGAAGAAGAGAATGATGTGTCCTCCCGGCGTCCCTCATATTGCGGTCGCGCCGGTAGTGACGTCATGGGCTGTCGCCGGCCAACAAGTGATGTTTTTATATTGTATGCTTCAGACACGAGTCACGCTGAAGGCGTTCCCCATAGCGACCCCTAGGGGACGCAGTTCGAAGTTCCCATGAAAGGGAACCTAAGTTCTTATCTTAAAAAAAATAAGACAGCGTCTACAGACGCAGAGATTTCCAGGAAACACGTGGGATGGAAGGAAAGATCTTCGGCCAGCCCAACGTAAAGCAAGTATCAAACTTTGGTCTGTGTGGGTCCTAACGCCCCAGTATAGTGACGGGGACACTATACTGTCTAAAAGCACCGTCTTTCAGATGAGACGTTAAACCGAGGTCCTGACTCTCTGTGGTCATTATAAATCCCATGGCACTTCTCGTTAAGAGTAAACCATCCAAGTAGATGCTGCACACTGGTGGTGGTTGAGGAGAGACCCCCCCCCCACAACACACATGATTGTAAAACGCATTGGGTGTACAAAATACACAATGAAAGCGCTATATAAATGCATCATTCATTCATTCATTCAAACAAAATCTCAATTCTTACTGAACTGGTGAATTGATCTGTATGCAAGAGACAGCAAAGTCTCTGCCGTGATCTTCCTCTCGCAAAGTTACATGATAGAAAAAGAGTGCTCGCCTTTAAACTTTCTTCTAACGTTCCTCGCAAAACTCCTGGTATGTGTGTGTGTATGTTTATGTGTTGTTTATTGGTTTTTAT